>WYDE02202449.1:0-16211 GCA_009867175.2 Adela reaumurella
CCAGAGTTTACCGGTTCTGTAGATGAAAGATCTGCAGGACCGATTCGTACGCATCCGCAGTAGGTCCATCGTGTAGGAATGCAATCCCTGCCACGCGTAGTGCGAAGGTGGAAAGGGGACGGCGGGATCTCGTTAAACGGCTCGATGCGTTGTCCAATAGGTATATACTCACCATAGCTGGCGAATAGTAAGTAAGTGCCAGTATGTGTAAAGGGGATGCTGCTCTAAATTGAGTTACTAGAAGCATGGACGTAGTCGGAATATTGAACGGCTGGCTTACAGTGACATGCTATCTGCCATGTCGACGGTGTTTCCAGGTGTTTACGAGGTTCGGATTCCTCGTAAAACTGTAGGTCCCTTCCCTCCTAATCTTACTTGGTGTTAGGGTTTAACCCGTCCGGGGTGGTACCAACGCACTGAATGAAACGTCGGTCGAAACGGCTATGTAAATAGTTTGTGTTTTCCGTCCAGTTCAGTGTAGCAGGCACGATAAAAGGGGAAAGCAATGACATGGCACCTAGTAGGTACATCCTGTGTTATGGGCTGACATAACGGACATTGCAGGTGATGTAGCCAACCTTGTCAGTATCCATAAAAAAAACATCACAAGGTGATGGTGTATGTGGGAAGAAAGGGTCATCATTTGGACATGCGTTCAATAAACAACCGGCCTAGTCGAGAATGAATGTCGTGCAAGATCAAAATGGCAACATCTAAACATTATAGAGATCCAGCTGAACATTACGCCAAGTGCGGATAGTTAGTAGGTAGGAATTGCTAGTTGATAAGCATGGTGGCAAGCTGTTGGCACATTGACAAGGTCTAATAGGTGTGGCTAGCTAGTTCTCATTATCAGCGTCGTTGGCCCATTGGTTGAGGTATTCTGTATTTGATTACCGAAGTTAAGTAATGCTGGGCGCGGTCAGGACTTGGATGGGTGACCACTTGACCGTTGACGCTGACCGTGGCTCGGATTCCACGACAGTAGGTCCCTTTTTCCTTACATGGCGGTAGGGTAAAACCCGCCCGGGTTGGTACCACCGACTGAATGAAGTTCGTTCGAAGCGGCTATGAAACAGTTCGTTTTTACGTCCAGTTCAGTGTAGCCGGCTCGAATTGAGGGAAGTGCTGACATGGCACCATCTACATAACTCACCAAGGTGTTTAGGCTGACATCACAGGTACCAGAAGAACTGGTGCATCAGGTGATGTAGCCATCCGCGTTAGTTTCCATAAAAAAAAAACAAAAAACATCTTAAGTAGGAACATCTCCAAAGTCTCTGAAGCTCTTAGAACCCATGTTTAAGTGGTGCACATGGGTGTCTGGCTTTCAAATGCAGCTATATTATTGGTTTTCGTATGGTTACTGTGGCTTTGATCTATGACAGCGGTGCGGTCGTTACGGTGACACGGCGCGGTGCACTGTGCGACAAATAAATGGCGCTATCCGACAGCTAGCGATGCCGCGGTTCATCACTAGCTTAGTAATGAACGTCGTACGAGGAGGGTCTGTACGAACATTTCACATTTGACTACTGCCATCGCGTTCCGAAATTAAAAAATTTAAATATATGAGTAATCTAATCACAAATATTATTTTCGGATTTCCAGCTTGAAAACTGAAATCACATGAAAAATTAAATCATCATGTTTTCGGACGCATGCAGGAAACATACGTTTTTATGAAATTCGTAATACGAGTATTTCCGGTTCGGAAATCGATGCGAATGGAACATCTTTGATTGGCCCACGCAGTTTAAATATAAGTATGTACTTATAGGTGTCAGATTAGCCGAGCGGGCAAGAGCACACCTCTCAAACGGGAGTTGCGGGTTCGATTCCCACTGGGAGCACAATATTTATTACTTTATAATGTTGCTGAAATGGCTGCTGACACCCCGGTGAAGGAAAGCATCGTAATGAAATCCACTTCTAAGCCGGCTGATCACCGTGGAAGTGTAAATAACTAAATCCTCTCATAACGTGTAAATGAGGCCTGTACCCAGCAGTGGGGCGAATTACATAATATTTACTTACATAATATTTAATCTTACATTTATCTTACTTAATATTTAAGAAAGCCATGAACGCCGATTATAATATATTATAATGTCGTGTATGGCTACAAATCAAATCAGCAACAATTGCAAGCAACTTGCTGTTTTGACTTATGGCACCCATTGCAATTTTTTTCTAGAGTAACAGAGAGGCATGCGACTCGCGTCAGACTGATATAAGTTCCTCTTATTAGTCCTCCCTTACGCCCATGGACATTTTCTTTAAGCAAAAGGTTACAGATTCCCACAATTAAATTTTAATTGTTGGGTATTAATTTCAGGTGGTCAGAAAACAAATGTCTTAAAAGATGTAAACGGCCTTAACCATGATAATGTGATAACTTAAAGTTAAAAATTTTTAAATTGTTAAAAACATTTTTTTTTAGGTTTTTTGTTCTCTTTATTTGTATGTTCTACTCTTCCGTTCAATTACCAAAAGTCATAGTAAGACCATGAAATGTGACCAAAGAAAGTTTTAAGACCAGTTGATTCCTGCAAATTTCAGAAATTCAACTGAAATTGAAATGGTCTTTAAAACTCTGTATGACCCTTGGCCACATTCCATTGTCTTACTTAGACTTGTGGTTATCGAACGAAGGAGTGGAACATAAATATAGTTATAAATATGAAGACACGAAAAATTTACCTGCAAACTAATTTTTTAACAATTTTTTGAAATGTTTGATTTGTAACATTATATTGATACTACCATTTGTATTTATTAAGACTATTTTTTTCTGACCACTAGATATGAACATACAATATATCGTGGGAATCAGTGATATTTTACGTAAGTAAAGCAAGCTAGGATTAATATGGCAAAGCAAAAATGCACTGACCAATCGAGCGCAGTGCGAGCGTTTAATGGTAAATTTTTAGTTTTTGTTTGTTTCAAAATTATTAGGATTTGTTTTTTTTTTCAAATAACTCCGCTTTAGTATCTAGAAAATTTTATTCCCTATACAATGGCGTAAATTTTATTCGAAAATAATTATCCATTATGGAGCTAGCTCGACATTAGAAATGAAAATAGAGTCACATTCAGATTTTTTTTCCACCATTTAAAAATACTGTAAATTTGAAAAGCCTGCTTCAGTAAATGATAACTAGTTTAAAAAAATCCATATTATGTACTTAATAGAACTAAATTTTGTGTAAAATATAACAATTTTCATGGAATGTCCTATAGAATCCTGTTAAGTGAGTTATGTATGCGTTGTTGCCCCTAAAATAATTCTTAGAGTTATTTCCCTTCAGCAGGACTTGTCGGTCTTCATTCATCTAATGCATTTTGCCTATCTTTCTATGTCAGATTCCCTTAGCCAGCCAACCGCTGAATTCCCTGCATTTCTAACGGAATTCGCTGGTTGTATGAAGAGATATTATGGCCGGTCGCGCCGGCAGGGTAGCATTCCGCTTCGAATGTGTGCCAGCACTTAGAGCAGTTACAAAAGAAATACGACGCAAGAGTGATGGAAGCTGCGTGAATATCGCAGATTAGATCATGCTTGGGGTACTGCTCGCACCTGTGGGATGGCTCAGCCAAATACCAACTTGCGCCTTTGGACTCATTACAGTGTCGCGCCGCGCGACTAGTGGACGACCCTGAAGTGTCCAGCGATCTAGCACCACTGCATCTACGTAGGGACGTCGGCTCCCTAAGTGTGCTCTATCGCTTATTCCACGGAGAGTGCTCGGGGGAGCTGTTTAACGCGATCCCGCCGTCCCCTTTCCACCTCCGCACAACGCGTACTGGGCAGGAATTGCATCCCTACACGATGGACTTACCGCGGATGAGATCTTTTATCTACAGAACCGGTAAACTCTGGAACGCTCTCCCTGCCCATATATCTCCCTCCATATACAGTCTCGAGACCTTCAAGAGTGTCGTGAATAGGCACTTGTCAGGCCGGCATGGCATTCGAAACCCCCGCTAAAACCAAATGTCAATGGGTGTCGTTAGTCACCTTCTGGGTGACTCGGCACCATATGTCACGCTTTCAATAAAAAAAATGTATGGAATAACAATATTGTGTTAGCGAAGCGACCCTTCTACTTTTATGAAATATTTTGAAGAAGTAGGTACGTCAAATTATCAGGAGCGACTCTTTTGAAATGGGATGTGGTACAGGGCATGTATTGGCACTAAACAAATGTGGAGAAATGATAAATTTATGGTCGTTAAAATTACAGAAATGAAATACATATCACTATATAAATACAACATAATGTCAATATTTCATGTGTACGTACATTTTATAATTACATATAAATAATGTATAGATAAATATACTAATACACATATAAGGTACCTACATATAAGTATAGTATGCATATATTATACAAATAAATACACTATTAAAAATATAAGATAATACATTAATATATGATTCAACTGAATAAGTATAATATTGTGACATGAGTTAGGTTTAACTTGCCAACATTGGAGATAGGTAAAGGATACTCGTACTTAACTTAGATTAAAAAATATTTAAGGCGGCAGACATCCGTACTTCTAAAGGAAGTTCATTCCACAGTCTCACAGAGCAGACTGTGATGTGAAGGGCAATAAGATTATTACATCTTACATCCGTTCGAGTTCGACACGCCCAAGAACTAGCTGTTTGATACCATTACAAACACTTTACTGTCTACGGACTATATAATGTGATCATATTGGTGTTTTAGGACTTCAATACATAAAATAAAAATAAATTAATAGGAAATTGTAACGATACAAAGAAATCCATGACCGAAATACCCGCAGGGGTACTCCGTGGTCATAAAACGGAATTGTAACGTCGCGGGAGAATACGTCTTATAAATTATGGACGGAGCGTCTCTTAAAAACCTGGTATAATGATGTCCTATATTTATTCACCAAAGTCACCAAGTACGTATGGACTATTACATGCAAAGACCGTATAAATACGAGATATGTAAGAGCCGATTGCAATAAATATATATAATTGTAAATTCATTCATCATCCGTAGGCATTTAGATTTGTCATATTTTAACATTCCGCCAGTTCGACTGTCACAGCAAAGAACTGGAAAAAAACTTTCCTGGACATTAACTCAACGTTAAAGTATTTCCAGGTTTAAAAAAATCCCAACATAAAAATGATAACGAACGTATCTCTCATAACTTGTTTACATTATCCCGACTTTTCTCCTTTAATCATCTTCAACACACAACATTCTTTATAATGCCGTGTTATGCTGTGTAACCGTATTACCAATGAGGGGTTTTCGTTTGACAGTTCTGATTTAGATTTCCAGTTCGACACAGATTAGCCTTTACCCAACAGTGGGGCGAATAAAATGGCTGCAAAAGAAAATAAATAATACTTTTATATTACATTTTCAGGTTTAATAAAAAGTTCAACAGTCCCATTTGCTGCATGCTTCTAGATTATACCCATCGGGTGGGCTGTGAGTTGTCTGTCAGTGAATAAACGAATGTGTCAGTCGGTGAGTTTAAGAATTTTTTAAGTAGATATACACGTGTATTTTTAAGAACATGTGAAAATGAAAAATTATAAAAATACTTTAATAAAATAATATAAAGTTCAGTGAAAGAATATCGTCAAATTTGAAAATCGTGGGTTGTACTTAGGGAAAACACCGGGTACTTCGCTAGTATTTACATACAAAATTGCAAACTTTGCCGTACATCCTGCTTACTGTTTTAGTCTCCTAGATTATTCTCCATCTAGATTATAATAAATCATTGAAAGCAATACGAACGGGAAGCGTTCGCAATCGATCGCACTTAGAATAATTCAATAAGTTATTCCCGTGGCAAAATGTTATTTACCAATTTCCGGTAGCAACTTTGTGGCCGCTGTAACTGCTCGATAAGTCGGGAAGGAGGGCGTTCCAACACTTGGATAATGAGCCTCTTTGGGAGCAAAATAAGTCGGTTTATTTTAATAATTTGGTTCATAATAATTACAATAATTTTTGTAACAAAATTTCACTTTATTTATATTTTCGTTAGTGTGGTGTTGTATTTTTCAGGTCACATCGCAAAAATTGCAATAAAGAACGTTAGTGAAATCGCATGATGTCTGTCTGTCCGCCTGTCTGTCTGAATGTGACAGAATTTTTTATGTGTATTTTACTCTGAAAAACTTATCCAAAAATTCTGAAAAATATGAGGGAAATTGTAAATATTATTTAGATGGGCCGTAAACTACAATGAAAAAATTGTAATTGATGTCCCAAAACAAAATAAAAAAAAAATATTTCATTATTCAAATAAATCCACTGGGGTATCGATGGATGTAACGCCTTCATTACAAATATATATCCTTTTTTTGTATTTTTCATTAACTTTCCTTGAACATATATCGCTAAATCATTATTAATTATTATATTATTAGTAACTCTAACTGGACTGTACTCTATATTTATTTTATTTTTGTGTTTCTTCGGAAAATTCAGATTCGGGCAGTTCATTTGTATTTTTATTTTATGTTTGAGTTTATGTACAGAGTTTAGCGATACAGGCGCGAGTCTACTGCTTGGCTCTGAGCACACATAGGTATCATTGAAAAAGATTTCCACGTATGTTCCTCGTTCATTATTGTTAAGAACACTTGAATTGTATCTTTTTAATTCTTTATATCAATAAATTATTTTGTTTGTTTGTTTGTATGTATTTTTGTGATAGGACAAAGTGTCTTAATAAAGAAATATTTTATTTATCTTTTTATTGTTTCATCCGCCATTATATGTGCACACCGCTTCAAATGTGAGCGCCGATTATGGTGCTGCGAATTTGTCCTTTACTTAAAAGGTTTCCGACTTGGGCTGGGATGTTAATCTGCTCTGCTCTTTTTGACCCTTCCATCCTCATCGCTATTTGATTTGTCATTGTTCATCATCCGTTCCCATCATGTGTCCAAACGATCTGAGCACTTCTTCGTGTCTTCTTTCAATCCATATTTTTCTCTTACACCTTTATTCCGCATCCAATCTAGCAGTAACTAATAAGAATGTATTGTGTACAGATTATTATACCTCATTTCAATCGTATTTATTTACTTTCGCGTAGCTTGTGCCAAAAATCTCGAATCGAAAGGGAATGAGGAACCGTAGTAACCTACCCAGTAAGTACTCGTTTTAGCGCTGACGAACTAACGAGGAAAACTCGTTTTCAGGACAATAGATCACGAAAAGAGCAGAATTAAAACAAAAACTTGACATTACCAGTCAAAGCGCGGCCATCACTCCTCTGTCACTGCAAAAAAAAATTGCTCTGAAAAGAATTGTCAGGGCACCGACACTGCCGCACGTATGACTGTGAACTCGATCACATGTGTGTGTATATAAATTAACTAATTGGTGTTACTGGCTGTGTCTGATCTTCGTTTTAGAGTCCGGACACAACCACCCATGTCGGTTCTACTGTATATAAAAAAAAACCTTCTTTGAGGTGTAAAAAGCGGGCGGGCGAGAACGACGTACTAATATTTTTATCAAGCTAAAATAACTAATACATACATACATATCACTCATGCTTCAAATCCCGACAATCGGGGTAAGCAGAGGAATCCGTGTTGTGCTGCAAGAACTCTTGTAAATTACAGCACAACACAGACCCCCATATACTTATCTATCAAGCAGCATGTAAGACATGAAGATCCACCTATTGACCTATTGCATGACATGGTAGAAGTAGCGTGCCAAGGCGAGAGGTGGAGAGCCTGTCGCAATTTAGCATGTCATCTTGTCCTTATCCCTTAGTCGCCTTTTACGACATTATATGATGTGCAATTTATTCGCTTTCGACTTGATTAACCGACTAGAGTCCGGAAGTCCGCCTTCTGCTAAGCAAAAAAAAATTATATTTATTTATTTGAATTTGTGCTAAATGGCCGCTGACACTCCGGTGAAGGAAAACATCGTGAGGAAACCCACTTCCAAGCCGGTTGGTCACTGTGGAAGTGAATGACTGAAATCCTCTCATGTCATGTAAATGAGAGAGGCCTGTACCCAGCAGTGGACGAATAAAATAAAGCGCTGATATGGCACCTACCTAAATGATTCATCAAGGTGTTTAGGCTGACATCACTTTGCCAGAAAAACTGGTTCATTAGGTGATGTAGCCGTCCGTGTAAGTTTCAATAAAAAAAAGGGATAATACACTCAGTGCAACGCTTTCGCACTTACACGAACGAAAGAATGACTGTAATTCTTTGCGATAGCTATTACTACTGTGGCGTTGCTGACTCGAGTCGAATTTTCCAATAGGCGGGAAAGCCCCCGGTATTTAGGGCGCTCATTACGGTGGATGGCTCTCCGCCATCCTCGATTCTGTCGGCCCAATTAGGGAGAATATCGGCCTTTTTGTCGACTATTACGTCGAGTTTAACAATTTCAATATTGTTGTCGTTTAAAATCGGCCTTTACAATCTAATTATGATTGGTTACGAATATTGTTTGATACTGATGCTCATGATACTGTACAGACGCGTGTTAGTTTTAAGTTTTCTAGGATTTCGTGATTTGTAAATTTATTATGTGTGGTTTTTTTATGTAAACTGACACGGAAAGCTACATCATCTAATGCACCAGTTTTCTGGTACCAGTGATGTCAGCCAAAATACCTTGGTGAATTATGTAGGTAGGTGCCATATCAGCGCTTCCCTCAATTCCAGCCGGCTACACTGATCTGGACCGAAAACACGAACTATGTTTCATAGCCGCTTCGACCGACCTTCATTCAGTGCGGTGGTACTACGGAGTATATATTAGTAATCTATGGTGGTACTAACCCGGGCGGGTTTAACCCTACCACCATGTAAGGAGAGGGAAGGGACCTAGAGTTTAACGTGGACTCCATGACCAGCGTCTACGGTCAAGCGGTCACCCATCCAAGACCTGACCGCGCTCGGCAGTGCTAGTGTAATAGAATACCGAATACCGCAACCACTGAGCTAACGACGCTGATAAAGCTGTGTGTACCTAGTATTTTATTGTAGTTGTCTGGATTTCTTTTTGAAATGTACATACATACAAAGGTACATACATATATACCAGGAATGGCCAAAGCGCCACCGCGAAGGCTTTTCAGGTAGCCCGCCCGCAAAATATACAAAAATTAAAGCCTCATACCCTTTTTTCACTCCTTGGGTTCGAAATTGGAACATACGGGCGACTAAATTATGGTCTATAATGGTAGAATCTGCAACAGAAATACAGTTTACTTACGATAGATAGTGACGAAGACTTCCCGACTTTCATAGGTTATCATTGCATTATTCACCAGCTAGTTTGTGTTCTAAAGTACTGTCATCCGATGAAGTGAGGAAGGTTGCATTTAAAATTGTCAATTCAATCCGCGCTAGAAGTCTTCAGAGAAGACAATTTCGAGCTCTTCTTGAAGAAGCTGGTGCTGAACATGGGAATCTTTTGCTGCACACTGACGTAAGATGGCTAAGCCGGGGTGCATTTCTAAAACAATTTCGCACATTTCTTTCAGAAATCAAAGTATATTTGAAAAGTAAAGGAGAATGCCCTGCCGACATATAATTCGAAAAATGGTTAATGAAACTAGCTTTTATCTGCGATATAACTGAAAAACTGAACGAACTGAACCTAACTTTGCACGGAAAGAATAAAACTTTTCACAGACATGATGAGCATTATCAAAACATTCAAAGAAAGAGTAAAAATGTTGGCAGCTCAACTAAGAAAAGGTGAATTGCCTAACTTCAAAAATATGGAAGAAGAATAATCCAAACAGAAGCTTCGATAATTTTGCTGAAAACTTAGATGCATTTTCAATGAGTTTGAAAGAAGGTTCTCTGACTTTGCTAGGCTGGAAGAAGTTGTTAGCTTCGTGGAGTACCCATTTAGTGATCACCACGAAATTGAAGAATTGTCTGAAAAAATAAGCCATATAATTGATGCTAACTCAACTGAAGTCGAAGAGGAAATTGTAAAAATAAAATGTGACATATTTCTAAAAGCGAGAGCCAAGAACACAACAGAATTGTGGAATATTTTATGTAAGGAAAAATTCGTATCTATTCATAACTTGGCGATGTATCCTTAAGTCATATTTTGGGTCAACTTATCTGTGCGAATCAGTATTTTCTACAATGAATGCGATAAAAACTAAGCAAAGATCCCGATTGATGGATGAACACTTGAGGTTTGCGCATATCCATAAGTTCATACGAACCTCAGTTTGAAAAACTTGTAGGAAAGTTGAAATGCCACGTGTCAAATAAATTGTAAGTTAACATAAGATTAATGTAAAACGAGTTTCTCACATAATGATTTTACATTTAAATTACAATTTATTGATTCATAAATGTCTTTTTGTATATTCTTCAGTAGACCGCTCACGAATTTTAATTTGTTGGGGAGATCTCGGATGTAAAAAGTTTGGCCACCCCTGATACCCCATCACGCCTCTTTACCGGAGCAGAGACAATTAAGCGTCATGTGACACATTTCTGTCATACATCCTTTATACAAGCCACCAATAGATTGTGTGCTTGTGTGTGTACATATACATGTAGGTATACCACTGATAGAAAGCTTTTGAAATGTTATTTTATGAAGATAGGTGAAAGCCTTTTGACAGTCTCAAATTGAAACCTATCGATATGTTGACGTTCATTCTTGTGATCCTAGTTGAAATTGAATTAGTAAACTGTATCGACACATTAATCTGTTCAAATTTATTCTATATTTTCTTTTAATCAGAATAGATAAATATTTAAATAAGATCCGAAGGCACTGTAGTCAGTTGATACAATTAATAAATTAGACGGAGCAATCTGTTATTGGATTTAAATTGAAAAATTAGAATTAACAGATGACATAGCGACAAGGATAGAGAAAGGTATGCTTAGATCGTTTGGCTACATGGAGAGAATGAATGGTGAGAGAAATATCAAAGAAAGCTATGATAACGTACCATGAATAAATAGGTATCTTACCTTTTATGGAAGGGGCAAGTTCGCAGCACCCTTAACCGACAAGCATGTATGAAGCAATGCGTGACAGCGGTTGAAGCAAAGGATGTATGTCAGGAACGCGTCACATGGCGCTCAATTGTCTCTGCCTACCCATCCGATGAAGAGGCATGACGGTATGTACGTATCGATTATTGGACTATGTAATTGAATTGAGATTTTTCTTTATACACAACGTCTTAAGCTAAGAAGTTTTATGCTTTATTTATGTACCTATCATTGTGCGTTGACCACCGAGAATTTGTACAGAAAATACAAGAAATCCCGTGTCGAATCTGAATTTCCCGCGCGAAAGCAAAACCGCTTATCACAGACGTACACTCTACTATAAATATTGTTGTTATTATTATTTTTAGGGATTCGTACCTCAGAAGCGAAAAAAACGGAACCCTTATATGATTACTTTGTTGTCCGTCTGTGTATCCGTCTGTCCGATCGTTTTTCTCATTAAGTGGTACAGGTATCAATTTTAAATTAATATCTAGTACGGTACCTTGGAGGTGTAAAAAATTTAAAATAAATTCGAACTTCTAAGACAACGGAATCAAAAGATTAGGCCATTTACGTCACATGTTTTAAAACTCGCAAACTCACTCATCAAAACCTCTAGTGTTCTTCCATTGACCTAGAATAATGAAATTTGTCAAGAAGCATATTCTCACAGCAAAAGTAATGGAAATAATCCGAAAATTGTTATCATATTATTATCATATAATTAATTTTTTCGATTACACCAAACTCACTTATCAAAACCTGTGGGTTACTTCCCGTTAACCTTGACTTTTGAAGTTTTCTTACATTATAAGCAAAGGAAAAAGTCTCAAACATTGTTAATCAACAGTTTAGTCACGTAAAAAATATATTTTTTTCGGATTACAGCAAACTACATCAATATAAAAACCTAGGGTGCCTACTTCCCGTTGGCCTTGAAATCTTACAGCACAATTTAAGGAAAAAATATCCGGATATCGTTAATTTTTAGTTATAAAACTATTCACTTTCTTGTCGGTCGGTATCAGTACTGATAACAGGCAAAAATCGATTTTACTCTCGGTTAGGTAAGGTTCGGTTAGAAGATGGATGATTTCTTGATAACTCTTGGTGATTGGTGGCGGTTTTCTTTGTATTTGCAGACATTTTATTCGCCCAACTGCTGGGTACAGGCCTCTCTCATTTACATGATATGAGAGGATTTAGTCATACACTTCGACGGTAACCAACTGGCTTGGAAGTGGGTTTCCTACTATGTTTTCCTTCACCAAAGTATTTTCATCACAAATTTGCACATTTGCCATTTCAGCACAAATTTTAAAGTTATAAATATTGCGCTCCCTGAGGGGATCGAACCCGCACCTCCCGCTTGAGGGGCGTGCTCTTGCCCGCTCGGCTAATCTGAACTATCCATATTCATATTAAATTATTTGTGCGGAACCCTCATGGCGCGAGTTCTACTCGCACTTGTCCGGTTTGTTCTTAATCCATAAGCCAGTAAGCCAGCTGCGAGGCCGGCGCGGCGTTGCCAAAGGGGAGAGTCTGGCAGATTAGGGATTGTTTGATGCGAGGCATTCATCATTGCCGACTAACAACCACTGAAACGTGGACGGAATTCACTTTCTAAAGCAGATTAGAGACATCAATCACCGTCATCTTTCATAGATCGTCAAAAGTAGACCAAGTATAAATTCTAAATTCAAATCATCCACGAAATTTGTATCTGTAATTATTCACTTTCCGTTGTCTTTCGATAAAGAAGTAGGTGTTGAACGGAGATAATTTCATTTTCTTTATATTTTACTAGCTGTTCCCGCGGTTCCACCAGTCCGGCCTCTCTCATATTTCAGCTCTCTGCTCGCCCCCTATACTAATGATCGTGATAATAAGTAGCCTATGTGTGATGGGAAGAATTAAGCTTTATGTAGATATAAACCGCATCAAAATCGGTTCAGGGATTCTCGAGTTATAAACGGACAGACAGACTGACTGACTATGAGGACGCCAGACGTTGCATTTTATAATAGTAGGGATTTACTTTATTTACTCAGAGCAAGAATTTTAAGAATAAAACTTAACAAAACCAAATTCTAGGGTTCACTTAAAAAAGGGAAACCCTATTAGCGAAGCAAATTCTATCCGTCTGCCTGTCTGTATTTTCGTCTGATTTTCGAAGAACTTGAGAAATGCTGAAGCGAATACACTAAAACTTAGATGGTATACGTAAAATTGCCATGCAATTACGGAAAAAAACTATAAATACGAAACGATTAAGTATTGGTACAATTAAAAGAAAAAGTTCGTCCATCAGAATTTTTTTTTTTATAATATTAAGTGGATATTGTTGGAAAGGACTTTATGTGTGTAGTTCAGAAATACGTGTATCGTTAGATATACCGGGTTAAGTTCCCAGCACCCGTAACCGGCGCGCATGTATGAAGGGATGTATTACTGTGGATGAAGCAAAGGATGTGTGTCAGGAACGTGTCACATGGCGCCCCATTGTCTCTGCCTACCCCTCCGAAGAAGTACGCGATGGTATTTTTGTTTCTATATCATGTGTTTTGATTTTTGTTTGATTTTTTACGATTCAGTCGTTGGCGATTTACTTACAATTTGTATATTGTGAGGTATATCGACTGCAGCGTTACTTCACAATTTAAAAAATTTAAATGTTGTTGATGTTCAAATTTAATAGGTAGTCGGAAAAGTTCTCACCTTTTTTTTAGTAAAAATAATATTTTTTTCAGCTATTATAAATGTTCATTGAATGATATAATGTTCATTTAATTCGACAATCTTTCGTTTCCAGAACATTTATTAATCATTTACTCATTACTAATCATTACGCTATAAAAATGTTGGGGTTTCTATGCTGCGAAAAACTGATTTAAATGATTTATACTGTCTTCCTTTGAATGTAGTTTTAATCCATTTAAAGAGTTTTGTAAAGAGAGGAATAAATAATAATCCGAAGGTGTTATGTCTGGACTGTACGGAGGATGCAGTGAAACTTCCCAACCAAGGTTCACCAATTTTATTTTTTTTAGCAATGTTTCACAGATGGAAATTCTGTTCGCCAAAGCTTCTGTCATTCAAATCGTGTGGTACTCAAACATCTGGCTTTTTCACATATCTATGTTTATGTAAGTGGTCCAATTGTTGTGTGGTGAATGAAAAGCTCTTCTGCAATTCGATGACTACTTATTTGTAGAATTCTTTTTCAATAATAGCATCTGAATAAAACTAAGTAAGGAATATGAATTCTTAATTAACTGTTCGCGATTATACGAGTAAATAAACCAAAGGGCCCTCTGCCACTTAAGTGTGCAAAGGGGTCGCAATTGTTATTTTTTTTTTTATAAACTTTCTAACAATGTAAACTACAACCAAATCTTGTCGAGTCAGATTATTTTAAAAGTTAACAAAAAGATAATCGACTACAATATTCTTGAAAATATTGATCGACTTAAAAAATAATACTTGTGAAATAACAAATGTGTAATAATAAATAACAAAAAACTGATGTGTTATACTGTTAAATGGAAAAAATCTATAAATTATGTAAATATTTTCAGGCGTGTTCATTATTTTTGTGTTTTTTTTTATTTATTTTTTTATTGAAACTGACACGGAAGGCTACATCACCTAATGCACCAGTTTTTTTTGGTACCAGTTTGACAGACTAAGCACCTTGGTGAATTATGTAGGTAGGTGCCATATCAGCGCTTCCCTAGCTTCCCTTCTTCTAGCAAGCTACACTAAAGTGGACGGAAAACACGAACTATTTTTGGCAATAAGTCCGCCTTCTTCTAGCAGAAAAGTCTATATTTATTTATTTATTTATTTTTCATAGCCGCTTCGACCGACCTATTCAGTGCGGTGGTACCAATCCGGGCGGGTTTAACCCTTCCAACAAGGAAGGAGAGGGAAAGGACCTACAGTTTAACGTGGAATCCGAACCACGACCACCGTCAACGGTCAAGCGGTCACCCACCCAAGACCTAACAGCGCTCGGCAGTGCTTAATTTCGGTAATCGAATACTGAACATCGCAACCACTGAGCCAACGACGCTGATAAAAGTGCTTATTTAATTGTTTTCGATTGGTAGCTCAGACCACAGAAAAATATTAGATGTAGATGTATGGGCGCTTTCTGCGAGAGCTCGTCGGGTTTGTCGAGGCCAAAATCCATCAAATTTACATACAATACAAAACATCAATCGTTGTCGTCCAACATTTTCTTGAATTATATTAATGAGGTCAATAATTACAATTTACAGTTCTCTAAATGTTTACTGTACAAGTTTAAAAATAAATAGATACTTTTGGCGTGATAAAAGTAATATTTACTTATCTAAATACATCTATGTTTTTAAGTCAGTAATTATTTTGTCTGCTGAGCACAGAATAGGTAATGCTGTAGGTACTCTGTGAAAAATTTTTAATATTACGTAATTTCCGGAATTTCCCGGAAGCATAATTGAAAATTCCCTTTAAGAAAAAAATTTAACCGGAAAATAACCCGGGATTATTTTAATCCGGACCTTTTTATAAATACCTCGCTCTATTTTTCTAAAAAGCTGTCCTTGGGGATTGGCCGTGGTGAGATTCGAAAATTTAAATGAAGTACGATGCCCGTTTCTACGAGCGTATGAAGAATTTTACTGAAATGGCGTGGGGCGTTTACGTGGTGTTTACATATAGAGTCACTTTCAATATTTTCAAATAAAAAACAATTCAATTTTGTTGAGCCGTGTAATATCGCCTTTATCATTAGTCGTTTCTTACGACATGCGCGAGAATATATTATTATCATCAGTGAGACAAATTCTTTTATTTACCGTACCTACAGACCGTAACATCTGTTACAATGTATCTTACAATATAATAGACCAACCTATGCTGTAACCAACCTGTTAGACCGATTTTTACCTAACTAGGCGAAACATAAAGGAGGGTTATGGTTATGATGTATGCGTCAGATTAGCCGAGAGGGCAAGAGCACGCCTCTCAAGCGGGAGGTGAGGGTTCGAATCCCACTGGGAGCAGAACATTTATTACTTTAGTATTTGTGCTAAAATAGATGCTGACACTCCGGTGAAGGAAAACATCATGAGGAAACCCACTTCCAAGCCGGTTGGTCACCGTGGAAGTGTATGAC
>WYDE02202450.1:0-10127 GCA_009867175.2 Adela reaumurella
TACTTTTTATTTTCTTTAAAATTTTTTGTTTGACTCTGTACCTCAATTATGTTGCATGTATAACTTGTGTGGAAACTGTATTGGTTTATGTACTAATTTTAAGTTAACTTAATATGTTTGTACTACAACTGTTTGTTTCCCAAATAAAAAAAAATAAAAAAGTAATTGGACACAAATCCGTTATGGGTATTTCGAAATACGTTCGCCTTATTTGTATTTTTTCTATGAAAAGCTTTACTGCAAAATACGTATTTCCTTAATTGTTCCTCGAAATCTTGTTGTGTTGAATCCCGTGGCGTAAAATTCCGTGAGATTTTCAATTATAATTTGGTATTTTTAAATCTGTACATAATATTTTATAAAAATACATAAGTAGTTTATAAGAAACCGTATAAATTCGTACATATGGTAACACTGGTTTCTACGTTTGTACCACTATCTCGCTCTAACTTAGAAAATAAAGCGATATCACACTGCATAGCTTTGTTCACAAGTGTGAAGTTAACCGCAATCGTATTCACAATTCACCAATGCTTTTCTATTGCGCCCGTATACCAAAATGTATTTGGCACGATGTGAAAGTGAAACAGAGGTGAAAGAATTCGTACGTGAAATAAACTCCGGTGAATCGTAGGAATAGATCCCCACTACTGCATGAATAAATGAACTTGCAGTCCGTCCGTACCATAGATTACTATATTTTTCCGTACTCCGAGTGTCAGTCAGTCAGAGGTATAATATTCTTTGGTTCAGTGTTCGCGCCATGCGCCATTGTTTTCATTTTTTCAATTACATTTTAGTGAAAACAAGTTATAGAGATGAAACTATCAGCCTAAGTTCTGTGAAATTAGGTTTTAATCTTACCTGAGTGATGTCTATGCAACGCTGAAATGAAAAGGGAGTAAAAATAACGTATGTACAAATACCTATGTACTTACTGAGAGTTTCGTAGAAAAATGGAGGTAATTTGAGCTTGCACTGCAAATTTATTTACCGCACACAAGCAAGTTTATGTCATCACATTCTTTTCTCATCATCAATCAATAATCACCTTCATGAGCCATCATCAAAAATTTCGTTTTATTCCTGTTATGGCGAGATATTTGTGTGGGTAGGTAGGTATTGTGGCTATTGCATTGTACCTGTAAAACGCACTGCAACCCTGTATTCGGCTTGCGAAAGGCAGCGATAGCTGTGGTGCATCATTTGTACTGAGATCCTGAATGAGTTTGAGTGTCACCGGCGCGAGGTATGTTATACAAATGTAAAATTACATTAACCCTTTTGCTCGGAACGGCCGCCCGGGCGCTAGGTACTAAAACATACGGCCCTTCGATTACTGAAGTCCAATTTTTCCATTGTATTCTAACTTATGGTTACTTCCAATGGTTAGTGAATGATAGAATGAAAGAAGAAAGATATTTCAACATTATTCAGTCGTTCGTTCAATCTTCTCACGACAGTACTAGATTATGTGACCAGTGGAAAATTTGTCATTTTGGGTTCGGTCGCACCCAGTGTTTTAGGGTGAAAGTGTTTTTTTTTTCAAATCTACGGGTGAAAAGGTAAGTAAATCAGCTTTATTTTACATCTCCGCTCATGTGTAAGCTAAAATATGGTTAGAACTTAACATAAAAGTGCATTTTCGATGGCACAAAGTGCCTTGGTCGAAATGTCAAGGATGCGTTTTAGCTTTGTTTTCGTAGTAAAAGCTGTTATTTTACATTTATTTTGCAATTTATGGATTCCAAATCTATCGTATTTATTTTTCAATGATTTCTATCTGTGCAAACTTGTAATAATAGTTCTGTCTGGTTTTATACACGAAAGTGGCGCGGCTTAGTTAGGCAAATTAAAAATATTTTATACTTATTCTCAATGAAGTATAACATCACTTTGGTGATACTGTAGTTTGATGAAACCGTAATTTATTTATCATAATACCCATCAAACGGTGGTTCATTCATCTTTAAATTAAAATAGGAAATTATAAATAAGGGATGGGAAAGGTAACAGTTACCGATCGTGATCGTCACTTTTGACTAACTATTAATTTGTCGGCACTTTCCTTTCGTAAAAGGAATCGGGTCGCAATGCTCGTTGACAGATCAAGTACAAGACTAGCAGGAGGCGGCCTGTCCTGTGGACCTGCTAGCATATTCTAATGCCAATATTGAATACTTAAATATTCTACATTGCAGGTCTCGGAGATACCCTTCGTACCGAGTGCACCCGTTTCCTCGTGATATTTTCTTTCAAAGCAGTAAGTTATTCCAATCAATGAGACAGAAATATAAAAAAATACAATTAATGCCTCGGTTTTAATAGTTTTTAAGCTTCACCATAAACAAAATGTGCACACCGACTTTGTTATTTTTCGTTTTCTGTGAAGAAAATATATTCCTTTTACATCACAAAAGTTTCAAATGTCCCGTTACTTTGTCGATGACATCTTTGGGCGCCGGCCCCACACCTAGCACCGTGATAGTATTCTGTGCGACTTGCGTTCTTCCATCGTCGTGAATCATAGACGTTATTATGCCCATTTTCTTTGCATTTTCATTTATCTGCTTCACATCATCTAAGGAGTCAATTTTTAAAGCAATCTTGGCTTGACCGGTAGACTGCCAAACGAGGAGGCCCTCGGGATCCTCACTCTGGGCCCGTTCGAAGCAGCCGACTGCCGCGTGGCTGCACTGCGCGGCTATCTTTCCTTTGCTCATGTTTAGATCTGTTCGTACGACCAGGACTATTTTGTATTCCTTTTTAGAGATGAACTGGAAAAGAAAAATGTTATTGTGTCTTTTACTAAGTTTTGGTTGTGGTTTGAATGTTTAGTGGTATGGCAAAACACTTCAATACTATTTGTACATTCAGTAAGTAATAAAAAAATAACACACACATACATACATATTACCCATGCTAAATCCCGACAATCGGGGTAAGCAGAGCAATCGGTGTTGTCCTGCAAGAACTCTGTTAAAATACAGCACAACACCAACCACCACATTTCGCAAGGTATTCGGAAAGATATCAAGCAGCATGTAAGGCACGAAGACCCACCTAATTGCATGACTTGGTAGAAGTAACGTGCCAAGGCGACATAACCTAGTTGTTTATTTCCATTGCGTTTTGTAAGAAACGCATATATAAGGAATAAATCGCAATACAGACTGTTATCGCGGTTTTCTCCGTCCGCATAAATAAGAATTGCGGAAAACGCAAAAGATATAAAGGTTAAATTTCACATGGGACCACTTGGAAATGTTCCAAAGGCGTGGAAATGGCAGGGGTCGACAACATTCGGAGCTAAGACTTTGGCGAAGCAAAGCGTCAAAATGTCACAGCTGAAAATATTAAATTGTGCACAGACTAGAATATTGTACAGTCATAAAGCCGTTTAACGATACACCGGAACTTAATAAATAAATATAGACTTTTCTGCTTAGCAGAAGGCGGACTTATTGCCAGAGGCAATATCCAATATCTTCCAATCAACCTTTATGCACTACAAAAAAATTATTCGTATTGTTAGTGTATAGGTTTCCTAACGAAGTTTTCCTTCACCGGGGTGCATTGTAATTTTGCACACAAATTTTAACCGAGATTTTAAAAACCGGAAAAATTGTGCGCATATACCAAGTATCGAACCCACGACCTCTCGAGTAAGAGGCGTGCGCTAACAAACTAGGCTACTCCGCAACCCGGGAACTAGGAAAATGTAATTGGGAACTTATATAATATATCATCTAGTTGAGGTCTCTCGGTTTTTATTCTTTTTTCATCCATTAGAGATCTCATTAAGTTTAAAATTCACTTACGGATCCAAACTACCTTTGATGTGTGTGAATAGAGAAATGCATGACTGTATTGTATGAAATATCTTAAATATTGTCCAAATAAGGACCTCTTGGCGATATGACTTATTTCTTATAATTCTGATTAAATGAATCTCTACCTAGAGCCTATAAACCTACCGAGATTATTTAGAACGAACAAATATATGTGTAGTCGGCGTAGTGCTGGATCTGGATCACGCACTACTTTTGGCTTCGTCAAAGCGAAAAGCTCGACTGGTGCCAAACGCTGACAGACGACAAATAAAAGTAAATTATTTGGACAAGATGCATATTCAATAACTGGACAGGTCCGAAAACAATGACCCGCTGCAGAATTAAGCATAATAGTCCTTACGATCTTGTACATTTTACTTACCCAAAAGGTTACAAATTCCCACTATGAAATTGTTGCATAATAAATTGTAGTGTTAAAAAAAATGGTCTTAAAAATCACAAATAACTGTAACCATATAATGTAACAAGTCAAAAATAAAAATAAAAAAGTAAAAAAATTCATTTTATTTTAGTTTTATGTCCCACTCGTTCATTAAATACCTATAAGTAATTGTAAGACAATGGAATGTGGCCACACAAAGATTTAGGACCTCTTGAATTTCAGTCGAATTTCTGAAATTTGCTCGAATTTGCCACACACACACAGCGCATTGCCACATTCCATGGTCGAATTACGTTACGATTACTTGGGGCTATTCAACGATGGAGTAAAACAAAAAAAATAGTTTTTTAACAATACTTTTAAATTTTCGAATTGGCACATTAGGTAAGATCGGGCAAAAATCCCGAAAAAAAATTCTTGTAGGGACCCACTTTAATTTTTAACTTTATCTGAATTTTATTCTTTTCTGTTATAGCGTCCATAGTAATGACTATATAACATAACTACATATATATAACACTATATAACATATAACATAACATAACTAGCTCTGCAAACAAGAAAATTTGTATGTATTGCCATTAGTAAGATCGAGCAAAAACGCAGAAGAAATAGTTATATGGTTACGGCCATTTGCAACTTCAAAGAAAATTTTTTTTTACCACTAGAATTTATTATACAACAATTTCATATTGGGAATCGATAACCTTTTGCGTAATTAAAAGGCCAAGGGGGTAAGGACTATAAGAGGAAAGGTGGTTCATTTCTCTCTTCAGCATGTTTATCCCGTGGCAGTTTCTTCCGATCGCGCGAATATACGCGAGAGTTATTATTGAGACTTATGATTTTATGTGTTTTATTTATAAGGCTTTAAATCCTTTTTTATCGCTACCGACCTGGGCGTCTACCGCGCTATTATCACTTGAGCGAGTGAAGAGACAAAGCCACTTCAACCAATCAGACTGGCCGTGTCGAGTGCGTTAACGCTTACGATTGGTTAAAACCTCTTTATTCACTCGTGTGATATTAAGCCGATAGAAGCACAGGGTGGGTGTGCATGAGGTCGGTGCCTCGGGTGCAGCCAAATTCACCCCCTAGGAGGTTGCCAGTCTAGCTCGAAGGCTGACTAATGCTTCTGGAGAAACGCTATTAAAGCGCGATTTGAAGATCCTTGGATTGTTATAACAGGAAAAATATTCCCCATTACTCGCACAGACGCCCGTTCCATACCTTTGCAGTGAGACACAAGAACGATTTAGAGAATCGTGAAGTCCGAAGAACTCTTCTGTCGACAACAAAGGGATATTCCGCAAGAGTATGACGTGTTTGGCGGAGGCAAACAGGAGGAGGGAGGATGTGGGAAGCAAGTTAATGTGAGCAGCGGCCGTAGTAGTACCGATAAAACAAGCTCAACGACCCAACGATACGTCTGCGATTTAGAGGTTGAAGATCCTTTGTGAGTGACATTGCACGTATTATGGATCGCGGAGAAGCCTAGATGGTCAGCGAACACCTCTTACTCGAGAGGTCGTGCGTTCGATACCTGGTATGCGCACAATATAATTTAATTTTAGAATCTGGGTAAAAATTTGTGTGCACTTTTTTTATGGAAACTGACACGGATGGCTACATCACCTAATGCACCAGTTCTTCTGGTACCAGTGCAGTACCAGTGCTGTCAGTCTAAAAACTTTGGTAAGTTGTGAAGGCGGTGTCAGCACTTTCCTCAATTCCAGCCGGCAACACTGAACTGGACGGAAATCACGAACTATGTTTCATAGCCGCTTCGACCGACCTTCATTCATTGCGGTGGTACCAACCCGCGCGGGTTTTACCCTACCACCATGTAAGGAGAGGGAAGGGACCTACGGTTTAACGTGGATCCTAACCACGACCAGCGTCAACGGTCAAGCGGTCACCCATCCAAGACCTGACCGAGCTCAACAGTTCTTAACTTCTTTAATCGAATACAGAATACCGCAACCATTGAGCCAACGACGCTGATAAACAACTGCAATGTGAAGGAAAACAAAGTGAAATTACAATGCACTCCGGTAAAGGAAAACACGGTGAGGAAACCTATAAATAAATAGACAAATAAATACAGACTTTTCTGCTTAGCATAAGGCGGACTTATTGCCGGAGGCAATCTCTTCCAGTCAACCATTATAAACTACAACACATTCGTATTGTTAGTGCATAGGTTTCCTTACGGTGTTTTCCTTCACCGGGGAGCATTGTAATTTTGCGCACAATTTTTAACCGAGATTAGTGTTATCACTAGCAATACGAATGTGTTGTAGTGTATAATGGTTGACTGCAAGAGATTGCCTCTGGAAATAAATCCGCCTTCTGCTAAGCAGAAAAGTCTACATTTATTTATTATTATAATAAACTCTAAATAATGTTTTGCATTAAAGCAGCTTTGCGTCATCACGTTGAAAATGTTGCCAGTACTTAGAAACTTTCCCTGCACCGGATGGTCGTTTGGGTAGACTGTGGGCGTCATAAAGCGCAAGTAAGTTTCTGTTTAGCTGCACTACACTACTAAAACAGCTTACAGTGCAGGGTCTGGGTTCAACCACGTAATTACATGTACAGTCATGAATGAAAGATGTTGCAGCTGAATTTCAGCTTTTGTCTAAGAAATGCGTCTTTGTTTTTGAAATGGGGAGGAAAATTAATAATTTATCCCAATATGTGGCGTTTTGTCGTTGGTACCCATCTATCAGGCACTTAGTACCAAGTAAGTTCTGTTTACCCTGTTTGTTTAAATTCAATCATCCATATTGTATCGCAAATGATTATTTATGTATATTTATATATAGTGATCAGCGAAATATAAGTATTGAATACAATTCACAAACAGTAAACTTTTTGTAAATTGGTTTTTACCAATTTATAATTTCACTTACAAAATAACACAAAACATTACATTACATTATAAATTGAACTTAAATTAGGTAGATTTTATAATGATAAAATTAATTTTATTAACCATAATCTAGTATATGGACGCTAATATATTATTATTTGAAATCCAACTCGCGATACAATTTACCTAATCGATATAATTATTAATAATAAATTGTATTACATTTTTTTTTTCAATTCAATTTGAATGTAATTTCAAATTCAATTTTAATTTCAATTTACACGGTACACAAATCATTACATTTTAAATACAACTTAAATTAGCTTAATTTATGGTAACATACATTTTATTAATCTTAAGGTAGAAATATTATTAGTGAGCATTTATTTGGTTTGGTTGTGCATTTTTCTTTATTCACTTGTCCACCAACACTGGTCTTTGTCCGACACGTTGGTGGCAACTATTTAATATAAAACAATTATAACGAAAGTAATAAAGTAAAGTAAAGTAATAAAGTAAAGTAAAGTAATAAAGTAAAGTAAAGTAATAGAGTATAGATATTAATGGCCGTGATTTAAGAACAATTTTTTTTACAATTGTCGAAAATGTCTTTTGCACAACGCTTCTTCTAACTCCGCCACAATCAACATTGAATTTGACAATATGTTTTGTGATAGATAATATTTTACCAGCGTCGTTGGCTCAGTGGTGGCGACGTTCGTTATTCGATAACCGAAGTTAAGCACTGCCGAGCGCAGTCAGGTCTTTAATGGATGACCGCTTGACCGTTGACGCTGATCGTGTTTCGGATCCACGGTAAACTGTAGGTCCCTTCCCTCTCCTTTCATGGTGGTAGGGTTAAACCCGAGCGGGTTGGTACTGTTGGGTTGGCTTCATTCGGTGCAGTGGCACTGAATGAAGGCCGGTCGAAGCGGCTATGAAACATAGTTCGTGTTTTCCGTCCAGTTCAGTGTAGCCAGATGGAATTGAGGGAAGCGCTGTTATGGCACCTACCTACATACTTCACCAAAGGTGTTTAGGCTGACATCACTAGTACCAGAAAACTGGTGCATTAGGTGATGTAGCCTTCATACAATAAAAAAAACACGGAGAAAATTTAAAATAAATCACTATAAATATAACAGCAAAAATTCATGGGTAACAGTGATGGTGGCGCCATCTGGAATTCGGCCATAACTCGTCACCACATTGTATAATCTTACGGATGTAATCGTGATATGCCGGGGTACGTTTGTCAATTGTTTTTATTAATTGTAATATGTGCGGTCTGGTATAAAATAAGCGTCTATTCTATGCGCAGCTCAAAAGTGACTACTCTAAGATCGGCCTTTGCGCGATGCGACAGTCGACTGCACATAGATTACAGGGCTTAGAGAAGTTTAGGTGTTGCCAGGAAGTGAAAATATTTTAAGTTCTGAAAAAATTAATTTCTACTATTTATTATTTAACAGTATGAATATTTATTAAAAAAATCATTGCCCAATAATTGAATTTTCAGTGAGCTGTAATTTGTATGTTATTTATTGCGTTTTCCTACACTCAATGCAAACATATAAAATGTGAAATTTAAATAACAGAAATAGTAAACGTTTGTTATGGGCTCGTAGGCACCTAGCCACCAAATGCCACCATGTCGCGCTCACTGACCAATAAAAACAAGGCTATCGTGCGCGGCGGTCGCGCGTTTTGTTACTTTTTTCCAGTTTCCTTGAATTTCTCGAAAATCAAATTCTCTACGGAAAAAGTACACGGTAAAGAATTTATACATTAAAATATTTTTCAAATGAAAGCAACAAATATGATAGTTGTCACAAAAAATTTTATGATCTTGCGAATGTTTTTTTTTAAGCTATTTTTGGAATTTTTTTTCTGTGTTTCTAGAATATTTTCAACAATTCTGCCCGATAAAGAATGTATAATGGAACCTTCTCTATTCACTGTATTTTTTTATGCTTCAAGTGTTTCTGGTTACTTCTTATTTCGAGATGAAAAATTGGACGATTTTGACAAAATTATTGGCGGTTCTTTGACAAAATTACCCTTACTCGTAGTACGTATGCTGTTTGCAAGCGATTCCGATCATTTTCTTAGAGAGAACAATAAGCACTGAAATCAGTTCAGTCGTTCAGAAGATCGATGCAATCTTGCAGTTTTTAAATGGAAATGTACATGAATGGTTATATTATCCCCGTGCACTAGTTTAGTACCTTTTATGTCAACCTAATACACCTTGATTCGTTGATTATAGGCGTGGGGAAAAACGTTCGCCGGAGTCCAAACGTTTGCAGTACGTTATAAAAACGTTTTGGAGTAGCGTGCAGTACTCAGGAGCAAGGTATCGACGATAAAGTGTTGTTCCGCGAGAGTACGGCGAGTCTTCATTCATTCCGTGCCGTGGTACCAACCCAGGCAGATTAAACCCTACCACCTAGCAAGGACGGAGACAGGGCCTACAGCTTTAAATGGAATACGAACCACGGCTAGCCTCAATGGTTTGACGGTCACCCATCCACAACCACACAAATACCTAGGCGTCACACCTTAGAGCTACCGAAGCGGTAATAATAAGAATTATGTATTTCTTCTCGTTCAGCTAAAAATACTCCAAAAGTACAAAATTCTATTCACTCGCCTCATTGGGTATTCAGAAAGCGCGATAATCCCATGAACATAAATTTGTGAGAGAAAAATGAGTTGAAAAGATATTAAATAAGGGAAAGTTTATCTCTTTAACGTTCTAATATCGCAAAGTATATTTCATTGTTTTATAAAACTTTATATTTTGTTTTACTTTATGTCTTATTATTTGTGCTATATTCATTAATAATACTGTTTGCTTCAGCAGAATAAGTCGGTATTATTATAGTAGGCAATTTCTTACAGCCAAAATGTATCAACAATTTTTTTTTATTATTATTATATTACACGCAGAAGTTAACTTGGCACCTCGCCTCGTGCCTAATTTACAAACAATTGCGCGCGCGTACCGGTAATG
>WYDE02202461.1:0-10127 GCA_009867175.2 Adela reaumurella
TGCTGCCATACCAAAGATTCACTGCATACATAAGTGATTAAACAGACTATTAAAACTGATTTTAAATCCTGGAGGATCCAGAAGATCCACGGAGGACGAGCTTCGAGACAATTTCTCGTCTTAACTTCATCAGCCACTCGAATGAAAGGAGTCACAATGTTTCTTATTATTGTCAAACATGCTATTTATGAGTACCTACATGAATATCTGACATATGAAAATGCTAATTTGACATGACCTAAACTATTTTAACATTTCTAACCTCATTCTGATGTATATTACTGACATAATATGTATATTATACATGTATGGAGCTAACAGACTGTAAAGCCTGTTCAATAATTCAGTTCACGTGGGAATTTTAGGAATCATTTAAAATCTCATTCTGGCAACACCATGGCTTGCTGTCAAACACGGCAAAAACATCTGCCGCGTGGCCACTTGACAGAAAGTAATGGTTTTTCTAGAATGAGATTTTTAATATCTCCTAAAATTCCTTTGTAAAATGACTTATTGACCAGACTATAGCGGGTCGATGCCGTTACCGAATGCAGATATAGAGATGGGATGATAGGAGATAGTTGGGAGATGTCAAAAATTATGTTCCATATAAATAAAAATGCTAAGGTCGAATATTGCAACACGCACATAATAAAATAAGTAATAATACTTACATGTACTCGTACATAATACACTATACATAAATATGAGGTTATCAGATAGATGAGGATGTAATGTAAGATGGCAGGGGGGTGTGGGGTGAAGGCATATAGTCGGCAGTCGAGGCAGAGGTGGTAGTTAGCACAGAGAGAACAACATTTCCTTGCAGTAAAAGCAACTTGCTTATTTATGATCATTCAGTAATTTTCAGGTTTCTTATGCTGTATTTTAGTCATAGGTAATTATGTATAGTATGTGTATACTTCCACTGCGACAACCGGTTTAAAAAACACTTACTTCAAAATTAAATAACACTCGCATTGTGTGTGCATATATATTCGGTTATATATTTTATCCATATTAAATGTAAATAAATTCCCAAGTCATGCAGATGTAAAGATCTCTACGTAATTTACGGCTTACATAAAGGAAAATTTCACATTTCAATTTGTGGAACAAATAGGAGTATCGCGCCCCCTATCGGCACGTTGAAAGCGACTGTGTGTGTTGGGCGGGCGGGCACCTCCTCCTCCACCCCTCCCGCCCCCCACCCCCTGCCCACAGCACTCCGCGCGGCTCGCACAGGCGATAAAGAAAATTTGCGGCGCCGACACCGAATTGCGAAGCTGGCGGAATATCATGTGATTCTTGTAGAGGTATGAAATATACACTGAACATATACGAGTACATTAAAATATAGAATGTATGTATGTGATATATCTTAAAAAAAAATTGGCAAATATTCGTGTCTTACTGGGTAATAAAATCACTTTAAAAATAACTACTGTTAAATTGGTAGCTATTTATTGTGTAAGTTACGTCTAAGCTAACGTATACGTATAAGCTAAGCCTATCTACCTATGAATGGTGATAATACAATTAAGTTACCTTAATGACAAAGTGATGAGGAATGATTTAGGAAAGTGTTGTCCGAGTATGGAGTGTACAGTCGCTTGGTGCGTGCGAAATCTCTCTATGAGGGCTGAAGGGCCTGCGTCAGGCAGGATAAATGGGGCATGCACCGACTGGTTTGACATCTCTATAGAGGCGCCCGGCAGGAGTATGTGGCGTCACTTGGCTGTTCAAACTATTCATGGACAGCTGCTTGGCTGATCGAAAAGCATACGATTGTGGACTAAAAAGCGAGTGAGTTAGTTGTGAAATGCCTCTTCTACTCCGACGATGAAGTGATGCTCGCTTCGACGGTGGACGAAATGCAGGACATGGTTAATATTATGGTGAAAGGATTTAAAAGGAACGAAATGAAAGTGAAAGCAAAGAAGACGAATGGTACTATGGTACTGGAGAGGAATGAAATGATGTCCGAATGCATTGAAATGATTGGGGATGAGTGGCCGGAGCAAGTGTTCCAATTTGTATACGTGGGGAAAATGTGAAGAAGATGTGGAAAAGAGAGATAAAGCCGGAAATCTAGTGAATAGGGCCTTGCACGCTATTATGAGAGGCTAAAGTATGTCCAATAGGGCACGTTTGGCTGTCCATAGTGGATTGCTGGTCCCTACACTGATGTACGGGATTGAACGTTGGGTATGGCAGACGAAGCATAAAAGCAGGAGAAATGCTGTGGAAATGCGCGCGTTGAGGAGTATGTGTGGAGTCGCAATGAAAGATAGATTGAGAAATTTTGTATTGCGAGACCGTTGTGGTCTGAAAGAAGATATAGTGACAAGGATTGAGAAAGGGATGCTTCGGTGGTTCGGTCTCGTTGGAAGAATTGATGATAGAAGACTAATGAAGTAAATTTTTGGAGCGAATGTGAGTGGAAGAGGCGGGAATGGTCGCCCTAGACGCACGTGACTAGAATAGGTCGAGCATGTGCTCAAAATGGGGCAAGTGCGCAGTACCTGTAATCGACGAGCATGTACGAAAAACATTATGAGAGAGCAAGAAGCTGCAAAGGTGTGTCAGGATCATGGCACGTGGTTGTCCCTGCCCTGCCTACCCGACTGGGAAACAGGCGTGAAGCTATGTATGTGTGTAACGAAAGTCCTGTATATAATACTATATAATAATTACTTACTTTCTTTATGTAGTAGGTATGCACATTTCTGCATTTTTCAAAAACAGAAAAATATCTTATATAGGCTATATATAGGTTACCTCACACTCGCGACCTCTCGAGTAAGAGGCGTATGCTCACCAACCAGGCTACTACGCGACCTCGACAGCACATACCTACGTTCTCTAAATACGTTTTAAGAATTTGTAATGCATCTGTTCTAGCGACAAAACCCGAACATGTAATACGTGTATTTGTATCTATCTACTCGTATAGTAAAATGGTGTGCACTTGCATATTTTATTTCCCCACAACACTTACTGTGAACGAAGGTTGTATCACATTGTGAAGTCGGGAGAGGGGGTGGGGGTTAGGGTGGTTCGGCGCGAATGAAGTGAGGGTGGTGGGGGGTGAAGTAGCGAGGGCGAGGCGCGACTCGGCGCGAGTAAGGCCGTGTATTTGCTCGTATGACGTATGGGCGCGGAGCGGAGATTTATAGGCATAGAGGGTGGTGCGGTAGGAGGTACTGCCTTCACAATATGGGAATTACATACTTACGTAAGGACTAAGCATTATTTCTAACTGAAAGGCCGTTTACGTAGTGTGAACCTTACGCATGCATGCGTAAACAACCCGGCGAAGGGAATTTCAGGTGCAATGTGCAAGCCGGTTCTCGTGAATTTTTCATATTTTTTGATTTTGAGCAAGATTTTGCTAAATGTTCTTCAAACAAAATTCTAATATTGTCAACATTTTGAAAAAAAAAATCTTGCTCTTCTCGCTGCGATTTTATCGGATTGTTCCGACGTTTCGAACAGAGCGTCCTGTCCATTGTAATACATGTACGTGTAGTGTACATTGTAATATGGCTTCCTTACTTGAATATATTTTATTTGTTTCTTGAAACAGGTGTCATTCAGATTCTTTATTTCTACAGATATTTTATTATAGAACCTAACAAGATTTAAGTGTGGATTTCTTGCGTTGGTGTGTTCGTTATTTAGTTCGTTCGTTTGTATGTGCACAGGGTTCGAAGGAGTTCAGGGAAGAAACGTAGAAATTTTGAAAACTGCTTTTCCCAATGACTATAACAAAGAATCAGATACCTACGTACCAAAAACCGTCCACGTATTCGCTTCTCTCATTTGATATCACGGTTTGTGGAATTGTCTGCCTTCCAGCGTGTTTCCCGATTCATGCAGTCTGGAAGTTTTCAAACGTCGCCAGTCGCTGGCTCATCGTTACTGGCACTCATGTCTGTCCTCAACCAAAATCATCTAACTTAATATATAAGTAAATTTGAAGAGTTCCAAACTAAGTGTACAAACATTGTAAATGCCGCAGTGCACCAAAAACCGTTTTACTATAGATTCGGGTTCTTCGTGCCAAGGATTTGTTAGATGGATTGTTTCAATTGTCATCGTACAATCAACTAAAAAAAGAAGAGCGTAGCTGCCTAGCCCAACATGAAAGGCGATGCTATGTTCTATGAAAACCTCATCATATAAGCTATTCTCGGCACTATAACTTGACTTTAAACTCTAATATATCAATGATGTGAGTACATTGGTACATACAACGGCAAGACTTGCAATATTATTTGCTATGAACGCACTTAAAACGCTTTGGAAATTTTTTTCTTTTTTTTTCTTTTGTTTAATTTTTTTTTTCATAGGCTTGTAACATGCCTTAGTATTGAACTTGAATTATTCTGTAATAATAAAATTAAAACTGATTTAAAAGGCTTTCGTTTATTTAATAAAACAGTTCCTGTAAAATCATAAATCTGGCACTTGCAACGTTATGATTTGGCACCCTTCATTTGTGTTTGACGGGTGTTAGGTTCTCGCTACATTTTGACAAGTTTTAAGGCTAATATATGTATTTACTTACCAATGTATCTAACATCTGTCTAGCTAGAGTAGGATGCCTGTAAAGTAATTCGTATCTTGACATTATGTTAAGCGAACGACGACGTCACATGACGGCCGCATCAATTCCAGCCAATGCCTATACGCACGTGCTCACGACATTAAGAACTATATACATTATGTTGGCGGCGCGGGGGTGCGGCGCGGAGGTGCGGGGGTGCGGGGGTGGCGAGGGTCCGTATAATATTATTGTTGGACATAAGCAGAGTGTTATAACGCGGCCGATACGTGAGCGAATTACAAATAGGGGAAGACATTGTTTGAAGTGGAACCTTTCAGGAGAAGAGCGTTTGAAGGTATAATAATACACTTATTTTCAGCTGTTTTTGTGCAGAGCGCTTTCGCAGTTTTAGAGAGGGATATCTGGACTCAAGCACCAGCAGGTGAACACATATACGCCATTTTGCTAAATTCCTTTAAGAAATAAGTTAAAATAACGTAATTGCGCTCTACTCCGCTCTATTTGGTTTTGTTGTGTTAATCGGGAGATAACGTGCCAGTGCGTATAATGTATCTGACTGAACAACTGAATAGGATAGTAAAATCTTGTTGAAATTAATTTAAACTAGCTGTACCCGCGGCTCCGTCCGCGTTAAAGTCCGACCTCTCTCTTATTTGAGCTCTCTGCTCGCCCCCTATATTAATTATCGTGATAATAAGTAGCCTATATGTGATGGGAAGAATTAAGCTTTATGTAGACATAAACCGCATCTAAATCGTTCCAGGGATTCTCGAGTTATAAACGGACAGACAGACTGACTACTGAGGACGCCAGATGTTGCATTTTATAATAGTAGCGAAGGGAAGGGATAGGGATGCGCTGGGGCCTCATTTAATAATGTTGCAGCCCCAAATCTCCGACGGGCTTAGTCCGCAAATGCTGATGGGACACTAAAATAGGAGGATTTAATCCTCTCCGGCTCCTTCATTCTGAATGTCTGGCCGTTTCCAAGTCAAGGTGTTATATTAGAAGGGCATTGCATGTCATGCAGAACAGGTAGGCAGTACTCACACTCAGACCTTGCCTTTTGTTCGCCGCCTGATTTACAATGTCCACGTCGAGACAGACTCTGATTTACCGCCTTCCTCCATTCGTCGGCTCTTGATTTACACAAGCATAGGTAGGTGGATAGGCCCCGCTCATGGCACCGCGCATAGGGCCAATAAAAACTTTGGCCCGTGGCTTATCAGATCGGTCGATACCTTTCCACTAATTTATGTACGATTGCATTAACGATTCTAATTTCGGCTTAGTGGTTTTATGTTTTGGGCATTTTGACGTGGTGGGGTTTTCGTTTGGATGAATTTAATGGCGGCCGGTAGATAGGAACAAAGAAGCGATGTCAGAGGTTATATAGTACGTTGGTATAACCCGTTCAGATAAAGAAACGTTTCATAACGAAACTAAGTGTAGCATGACATTTCTCTCACGCAAAGCATGCACACAATACGTGTGAGAGAGATGTCATGCTACACGCAGTTTCGTTATAAAACGTTTCTTTATCTGAACGGGTTATTGGTATATCATACTGATGAAACGTAATCATTTTATAATGCGTCCGAACTTGAGCGACTTAAAACAGTTTTAAAACACTTAAAGCACTTTCAATGTTTCAATATATCAGGTTGTTTAAGTGCCAATAAGACTCACACCCTGAAGGGTCTATAGAAACTTAATGTATTTATACATACATACATATAAGCGGGGTAAGCAGAGCAATCGTTGTTGTGCTGCAAGAACTCTGCTAAATTTCACATTCTGTGAGAACCTGCTTCTTGTCGAATTTAAAAAGTCTAGGTAAACGCGATGTACCCCTATAGATAGATCTTAACTTGACGTGAGGTCAGAAGTACCCCATCGTAGGTTTCATAAGTGAGTTTGCGAGCATCATACATAACATGAGGTAAACGTCGTAAATATCTTTAGATTTTTTTTATGGAAACTGACACGGAGGGCGACATTGCCTAATGCACGAGTTTTTCTGGTACACTGACGCCAAATATATTCGTGCCTTACATGCTGCTTGATATCTTGTCCAAACATCTTGCGAAATGTGGTGTTCGGTGTTGTGCTGTTATTTACCGGAGTTGTTCCAGCACAACACCGATTGCTCTGCTTACCCCGAGTCTCGTGATTTAGCGTGAGTGAAGTGTATATGTATGTATGTACTGACGCCAAAGTACTATGAAAAGTGACGCGCGTTTTTGCCTCACTTTTTTTTTGGAGTGCATGCACCATTCCTTTCTTCATGCATCGTGCTGGCGAATTAACATCAAGAATCATGCATGACACCGATTCGAACAATCTCTGAACAGTGCCTGATGTATATCGGTCAAACCGTTTTGGAAGTAAAGGGCATCTTTCGATTATGTTTATTTTTGCAGCGCCCCCTGGTGAGTTACTCCATAACACCTGCTGTTATCACAATCCCTCTGCAGAAAGCCGTGTCTAAATCGGTTTAAAACTTTCTCGAGAAATGTTGCAGGATTCGAGTGCACACACAAAGAAACAAACAAATAAACAACATGTCACCCTAAATGTGACCTAAACGTATACTCCTTCTCCGTCCGTTCCATCGACATATCGGGTAAACATTTTAACAATGGAGCAATGCGTCGTCGGCTCAGTGTTGCGATATTCAGTATTCGATTACCGAAGTTAAGTAATGCTTGCCGCGGTCAGGACTTGCATGGGTTACCGCACTGAATGCAGGTCGGTCGAAGCGGCTATGAATCATAGTTCGTGTTTTCCGTCCAGTTCAGTGTAGCCGGCTGGAATTGAGGAAGCGCTGACATGGCACCTACCTACATAATTCAACAAGGTGTTTAGGCTGACATCACTGGTACCAGAAAAACTGGTTTATTAGGTGATTTAGCCATCCGTGTCAGTTTCAATAAAAAAAAAGAATTTATAACTGCGGTGAACTGTACGACATGAATGTGTCAAGCAAGGACCAGGCATTGTTGAACAGATTGTGGCTGAGCGAACTGAGCTGACGCCTTCAGGTGCCCTAATTCGGTAACCTGATCAGGGAACCCGTTGATGAAACCGTATGTGTGCGGCCGCCCTAATGCACCAGTGATGTCAGCCTAAACACCTTGGTGAGTTATGTAGGTGGTGCCATGTCAACACTTCCCTCAATTCCAGTCGGCTACACTGAACTGGACGTAAAACACGAACTATGTTTCATAGCCGCTTCGACCGACCTGCAGTCAGTGTGGTGGTACCAACCCGTGCGGGTTTTACCCTACCACCATGTAAGGAGAAGGAAGGGACTTACAGTTTAACGTGAAATCCGACCACGACCAGCGTCACAACGGTCAAGCGTTCACCCATATAAAAAAGTTACGTATATCAGGTTAATATGAGAGATTTTTTTAGTTTCAGAAGTTTCGGGCTGGTCTGGATAGCACTAGGTGTCTGAATAGCCCAGCTTAACTTCAGTGTCTCGCACACCAGACTCCTCGCTGAGTCTGGTCATCTGAAACAAAAGCTGCGCTGGGTCCCATTTTTCTCACTTTGTATACGTTTTATGCTATGTATGGTTTAATGCTTTATATTGTGAGAAAAATAAATATATTTTCTTTATTTCTTTGTGTCTAGTGTGTTGTTCAGTATAGCATGTAGTGTATTGTGTATTGTACAGTACATTTTTAATATTTACTGCACTAGTGAGAAGATCAGACACAGCCAATGACACCACTCTTACTATGAATTAATAGTCAAGTTTGAGTAGGTACCAGAAAAGGTGGTAATCTCTTATTGGTAGGAAAACGTCTATAATTAAAATACAAGTAAGGAAAACGAGTTCAGTCGAAAAATCGATAGAACTGATGATATGTGAATGGAGTATTGAGGATTTTTTCACTACCCATAAAATTTAATGAATCGGTTAAAACCACAGCTCCAAAAATTTTTATTGATACTTCTACATAAAAGGGACCTAGGTGTTTTACTAGGCAGTAAACTTCTTTTTAAATTTCACATAGAAAGTGTTTGTTCCAAAGCTTACTACACATATTACCCAAACTTATTATACATATAACATGCATCTTATTTATGTATGGCTTGTATGTACTTATATTGCGTATATATGTAATTATATTTCAATTAGTTTATGGCTGTTTTTTATGAGTATCTATATTTATTATACCTTTTTATATATATGTATGTGTATATATATATATATATTATATGTTAACGTAGTCTATGTAGTTTATTGTATTAATTTTATATTGGATATGTGTGTAGGTATATTATTTTGTTTTTAATTTTATTTTTGTATTTTATGTTATTCATATTCATTCATATTAACTTAATTTTTTATTGTATTTTTTTTAGTTTAGATAATTTAAGATAAATTTTCTTCTTCGCTCTTTATTTGTTTGACCACTCAAGACATTCTCTTAATTCCCAACGGTGCACAGGTAGAGAACACCTTTATAGGGGTTATGTGTTACCGATTTGTGTGTACTTTATGTATTTGAGTGCAAATAAATATATTTGATTTGATTTGATTTGATGTACGGGAGTGAAAGTTGGATATGGCAGACGAAGCACAAAAGCAGAACAAATGCTGTGGAAATACGCGTTGAGGAGTATGTGTGGAGTAACAATGAAAGACAGATTGAGAAATTGTGACGTATGAGAGCGTTGTGGTCTGAAAGAAGATATAGTGACAAGGATTGAGAAATGAATGCATTCAGGGAATTGTATATTTGTTGTTGGCACTTGGGTGAAGCTTTCTGATATAGCATAGTTGGTATTACTTTTGCCCGCACCTTCGTCTTTGTGAACTTTAATGCTAGCTACGGCAAAGGAGCAACGGTCAGACGTGATTTTTTTACATACAGTTAGTTTGTAGGACTGAGAGTGACAGAGGCCACTTTTTTTGCCCGCGACTTCGTCCGCGTGAACTTAATGCGATTGAAGCCGCGGCTAAAAGCTAGTATCCAATAAACCGTACGTCAGTAAGCTGAGTGTGAACGCACCCTCATCACAATCGCGGGGGCACTAATCTCATTTCGTTCGCTTTCGCGCCTTTATTGGATGAGTTTCCCGCGCAAATAGGCAAACAATAATTGCGTCGCTAACCGTAGCGTTCACGGCTCAAACTCGCTAAATCGCGCGCTGTTCGCAAATTCGGGTTTGCTATTGGACGATTATGTTTATGAAAATGCCTTTGGATCTGACGCGACGCCTTAGACAATGGCAGTTAGAATTTGGAATTCAGATGAGTTTTTTTACGCTGGGTTTTAGAAGAGCAAGCTAAGCATGTGTACGATATGTTTATGGTGCTGTTTTTCATTATTTATCGCTTGGTTTCGCCTGCCGGTATTGCTGTAATCTCAATTTTTTTCATTTTGCGGTTCCCTATTCTTTGCCCGAATACAAGTACTTAAGTAATAGAAAACTCTGTAAATATCAATATCATATATATACATACATATCACTCACGCTGAATCCCGACTGTCGGGGTAAGCAGAGCAATCGGTGTTGTGCTGCAAGAAATCCG
>WYDE02202472.1:0-10127 GCA_009867175.2 Adela reaumurella
TTAGTAAAATAAGTGATACAGATTGTACCAACCATGTCAAGATTTATATGCTGTTAGAATTTCAAGACAATGTGTCAATTAACGCTTCTTTTACATTGTAATATGCCTTCCTTACAATAGTAGATTTTATGTGCTTCTTGAAACAGGTGTCATTCAGATTCTTTATTTCCACAGATATTTTATTATAAAACCTGACACTATTACAGACAAAGCTTTTTGACATTTTAGCTGACCTGTGGCACAAAATAAAATGACACATGTCACGCCGATAGGGCATTCGCAGCCCCCGAACGTAACCGAATGCTCTTGGGCGTCGTCGGCACAACCATCCACGCCAATTGTCTCACGATTCGTCCAACGATAAAAGGCATTGTCGTCATGCCACCTTACAGGTTGTCTTCTCACTTTTTTTTCGACACCGACCGATTTCGTACTGTCGCTATAACTCGTAGGTACCTATTCTATCGTTAATCGTTAGTTCCTAGTGCTCTACATTCCAATCTGACGGATTTTGTCGTGTGCTATACATTAATATTTATTAGATCACCTGATATTTTGCTAACTGCACTATCGCGTGAGAAACGCCGCAACCTTGCTGCGAGAACCAATTATTATTGTGGTTTTGAAATTATAGACCTCCTCGATTTGTTCTTCGAATGGTACTAGATGAATGTCTGCGGCCACCATATTGTGAATGGACCAGCCTAATCACGAGTTGAACCCAATAATAGATACATTCTTGTGCATTCAACCGAGTGATACAAGAAGGCGGCTCGCGCGGTGAAGCGTCGGCAGAAAAAGTCGTGGATACTATAACAAATATAATATATTATCTCTTTGTGTTTCAAGAATTTCAACTCAAAAGTAATTATCAATTTTAACATTTCGAAAGATTACCGAGAAGAAATGTTATGTTATACCTTGTGATATTTCGAACTATGAATGTATTATCAGTGTCGTTAGCTCAGTGGTTACAGTATTCTGTATTCGATTACCGAAGTTACGCACTACCAAGCGCGGTCAGGTCTTGGATGGGTGACCGCTTGACCATTGACGCTGGTCGTGGTTCGGATTCCACGTTAAACTGAAGGTCCCATCCCTCTCCTTACATGGTGGTGGGGTAAAACCCGCCCGGGTTGGTATCACTGCACTGAATGAAGGTCGGTCGAAGCGGCTATGAAATATAATTCGTGTTTTCCGTCCAGTTCAGAGTAGCCGGCTGGAATTGAGGGAAGTGCTGACATGGCACCACATACATAATTCACCAAGGTGTTTAGGCTGACATCACTCGTACCAGAAGAACTGGAGCATTAGGTGATGTAGCCATCCGTGTCAGTTTCCATAAAGAAAAAAAAGTATTAATTTACTATGGGTTGAGGAGTAGCCTAGTTGGTAAGCGCACGCTTCTTACTCGAGAGATCGTGGGTTTGATACCTGGTATGCGCACAATTTTTCTGGACTTTTAAATCTCGATAAAAATTTGTGTGCAGAATTGCATTGTAATGCAGTGAAGGAAAACACCGTGAGGAAACCTATACACTAACAAAACGAATGTGTTGTATTGTATAAAGGTTGAATGGAAGAGATTGCCTCCTGCAATAAGTTTGCCCTATGCTAAGCAGAAAAGTGTATATTTATTTAATTTTATTAAATACATATATCAAATAAAATTCTGGATAAGTACGAGTGTAGAACTAGCGCCCTGAGGTAACCCTACCAACTTAATTAAGTATCTAGCCAGACAGTTCGTCCATTCTGGGAATCGAGAGTCGACGATATTTGCCTGTTTTATTACCAAGTAAACCGAGTAAAAGCAAACCAAGTAAATATTAATTTATGTGATATAACTACAAATTAACGATTTTCGGATTTTTCCCTTTAGGCACTTAAATCAAATAAAATATTTTATTACGCATAAAATTGCACAAGAAGTAGTACATAATTGCCTAAGGCATTTTCTTAAGGTACTTATGCTGTGAGATCTTATTGCTTGCCAAATTTCGTGATTGTAGGTCAACGTAAAGTACTATTTTATGTATACTAACTTTCTCTGCGTACGGTACAAGATGAAGTACTCGCGGCCATGAAATGAAAAGTGTCAATGTTAAGCTAAATAAAGCAAAATATTTTTTCTCGCTCGTCATTACGAGTGTGTCGAAATCGATTACGTCTCGCCCTCGCCGGCGCCGCCGAAGCGCCCGCCCTCTTTCCGTGGACATTGACCTAATGAGGCTCGCCACAGTTTATAATAATTAAGTAGATATTATTATTGTTATCACGGTGTTTATGTGTTGTTTGTTGCTGCATACCTTCGCTTGGGCAACGTCTCGTAGAAAGCGCAAGAGCATGTACATTATTTAGACCATGTGGAAGTTGAGAAACAATAACATTGGACCACGTGGCGTGCGACATACCTACTTTATACTGTTGTTGTTTTTTTTAAGAACGCAATAAGTGTACAGGGTAATTAATATCTTACATAGTTCTATGTGCATACAAATTGTATATTATAAGTAGAGGTGTATATTAAGTGCATTAGTACTTAGATAAAAGTTCGAGCCTACTTAACATGCCTTTCTCTACCAATATTCTTAATGGTAGAGAAATCGCATGCAAATAAATATATAAAAATTTTCAGTGTTCTGATTGGCAGAAGGCGTACTTATTCACATAGGCAATCTTTTAAAGTCAACCTTTATGATATTTAATGTGTGTGTGGAGCCATGGGTAAAAGCTAGTATAGAATGATCCTACAAAATATAATCCTTTTAGGCCGAACCGTTTAGAAAAAATTTCCGGCGAAGTTTCTTGCCAGTTCTTCTAGATACTTGAAAATTGGAGTGAGGCGAGTTATTGCGATACAGAGTGAAGCATCAATATTAAAATTAAAGCCCAGTCGGTCCAACCTTTTATGAGGAGTTGTGAGGACAAACAGACAGACAAGAAAAGATTTTTAACCCTAGGCTTCGCTTCGCTAAATCAATAAGCTTCGAATACCCATAACAATTATTCATAAATACCTAGCCTTTGTTCTTAATTTTTTTTTTGTTTTTACCAAAAATATATAAAAAGTTATGAAAACAATAAAAAAAAATGGTTAGAGCATAGAGAGGGCTACACTCAAGGACGCGGGTTCATGTCGCGCTTCGGACAACATTTTGAACAGATATTTTTCTTTGTATTTTTCTAAGTTAATTTATCTGGTGCATCGACTTCAGCGTTACTTCACAATATAAACATTGTAATTTTCATAATACTCTGTCGAAATTAAAGCTTACCGACATGTTTCCTGTTGCACGCCACGAGTGTATCATTGCATCACACTTTGCCATTTTAGTGCACTGTGCGCAGAAAGTTATTAATGAAAAAGTTATCTTTAAAGCTACAGATATTTTTAAGGTTCAAGTTTAAAAATCTGCAAATCATACTTGGTATACGAAGCTCTGGTTCCCTCAAAGTTACCCTATTTAATAATATCAGTGTGTAAATTTGTCACCGTGAATACTCGAAATCAGTAAATTCGCGAAATTAGAAGTAAATTCGAAAAATATTTAGATGTCTCTTAGAGAATCAGATACTTCGCGAAATTATTAGTAAGTTCACGAACTTCTGAGGCAGACAGTAAATAGCCGAATAAAATAATTATTTCGGCTTTTACTGAACTTTACAGTTAAAATCCGTTCTTCCTAAACGTTTATCCGTAAATATCCTAAATGTAAACATTGTTTGCAGCGCTTTTTTCTGCCCAGCGACATTGGACCGCTGCCAAGGGGACAGTTGAAATTTGGAAAGGCGGAATTGGCCCATTTTTCGCTGTTGCCATCCTCGTACGTTTTGTCAACTTTGTTATTTTTGTTCACTTTGTTACTATTGTCCATTTTGTAACTTTGTAAATTTTTGTCCATTTCATTACTTTTTTAACTTCCTAGTGGGGCCACTAATTTGGTTAAATGAATTGGTTATATACTTCAAATTTTTATGCTATCATACGACACGCGTATCCCCAACATGGTGCCACGCCAACGCCACGCCTACGCTACGCCTACTCCTACCCTACGCCTACCCTACCTCTACCCTACCACTACCATACCCCTACACTACCCCTACCCTAAGTCACGCCTAAGCCACGCCTACGCGAGGCTTTCACAACGCCTACGCGACGCCTACGCCATGCCTACGCCACGCCTACGCCACGCATACGTCACGCCTACGCCAGGACTACGCTACGCATACTCCTACCTTAACACTACCCTACCTCTACCCTACCACTACCATACCCCTACACTACGTCACGCCTACGCCACGCCTACGCGAGGGTTACGCGACGCCTACGCGAGGGTTTCGCGACGCCTACGCGACGCCTAATCGATGCCTACGCCACAGCAACGCCACGGCTACGCCACACCTACGCCACGCCTACGCCACGCCTACGCCACGCCTACGTCACGCCTACACTACGCCTACCCCTACCCTACCTCTTCTCTACCCCACCTCTACTCTACCCCTACCCTACCGCTACCCTACCCCTACCCTACCTCTACCCCTACCCTACCCTACCCCTACCCCTACCCTACCCTACCCTAGACCCCGCAGTTTTTGCGGTGCCGTGTCTCTCATTCAGTGACTTTTAGAGTTTTATTAAGTAGATAACACCCTTTTTTTATTTTCTCCGCCATGCTTATCCAATGAAAAATTATCTCAGTAAATTTCTCCTAAAATAGTAACCCTTTGTGTTATTTCAACCAAAAGAATATCTTGTCCGACCTCTAAGTGTCTTCTTATAAACCTCCAAACTCCAGACATAAAAATTTAATTAGCCATTGTTCAGAAAGTAGTCTATATACGTACTTACTTTAACTTTTTGTACCAACTTTGCAACAGTTTGATGTCCGACACTCGATTTTACCTGCGTCTTCCGAACTGTCATTTTAACTTGATCCTCCCATCTTCGAATTTCCCCGCAGCAAGCCAAATTCAACGGCATTTTCTGTGAACAAGGTTTAAAATTACTTAGTCATGTTTTTTTTGTTCGGCATGTGACTTTGAACCTTCTAGTATTGCTTCTAAGTATAGAATTATTTGGAGTTTTAAGTCTATTCTTTCGATGAATTGGCGCAGGACCTCACTATAAACTCTGTCCCCTTGTTCATACATTGAGGAGGAACACAGGTTCGGTCGAGACCTTCGGTTTCCTGCCAAATAGTACTCTTCTATAATTTGTTCGCCTAAGTGCATAATTACATTTCCTAAACTGGTTTTTGATACAGGAACCTATGTTCTACGTAACTTAAATTATCTTTTAATTGAATCGACCATAAAACTTAGTTTATACGTATTTTTGGAACTTGCATTAAACTCAAATGTATTTTTGTGTGATTAGATTATATTTTCAGTATTTTTGCATAAATAAAAAGTACCGTGTGGGGCCGGTAATTAAAAGAATGACCCCACAGCATCTCTTCCCATGCATGTCGTAAAAAGGGATAAGACCAAGATGCCGCGCTAAAGGGCGACAGGCTCGCCACCTGTGACCTTGGTACGATACTTCTACACATTCATGCATCAGATGAGTCTTCGTGCCTTAGATGCTGCTTGATATCTTGTCCGAATAACTTGCGAAATTTGGTGGTCGGTGTTGTGCGGTAATTTACCGGAGTTCTTGCAGCACAACACCGATTGCACTGCTTACCCCGATTGTCGGGATTCAGCGTGAGTGAATGTATACATGTATGTATGTAAATATTTTTGAATAGTCGAAAAATACCAAAAACTTACTAGAAAACTATTAAGAATCACAGGTTTAATCGGCTTATTACCGAACTACGGCGAAGCCAATGGAGGTTTTGCGCGTATGTGTGTATGTATGACAGGATTGTACATAAGTTACTACCTAGAGCCTAAACGAATTTGAACAAGTGATATGTTGTTGGATTCGCCCTAATTCAGGCAGTGACATAGGGTATAGCATTTGTTTTTATTTTCAATTCAAAATGGCGTGTATAGTGGTGGGGTATAGTGGTGCTGGGGTGGGGAAAGGTGGGGTGAAGGTGGTGTGAGGTTAAGGACTGTAAGCGGTGGTGGGAGAAGGTGGAGAAAGTGAGGGAAGGTGGAGACGAGTGTGGGGGAGATTTGTGGAAGGTGGGTTAAGGTTAAGGGGGGAGAGGTGAAGATTGCACGTCTTATATGTATTCACAATGTATTATAATTGATTTTTTTTTATGGAAACTGACACGGAAGGCTACATCTCCTAATGCACCAGTTCTACTGGTACCATTGATGTCAGCTTAAACACCTTGGTGAGTTATGTAGGTGGTGCCATGTCAGCACTTCCCTCAATTGCAGCCGGCAACACTGAACTGGACGGAAAACACGAACTATGTTTTCATAGCCGCTTCGACCGACCTTCATTCAGTTCAGTGTAATATAATTATATTAGATCAAGCAAGATCCACATTTGACGAGCACTAAATTACAAGCCGATATTACTGTGTCTATGCTATGAAAACAGTCTCGGTCGCGACCGACCGAACATATGTAACCTTCTGCAAACTCGTAAAGTTTTTATGATGAGCGCGCGGGCGGAACGGGGCGGGCGGAGCGCTCAATTCTCTTCGACCTTTTACTTCGGGCCGCGTTCGGCTGTTTATTCAGCACCTGCCAAGCACTTACTTTGCTTTACTTATGAAACACACACAAAACTAAAATTCGTTATCGCAATTAATCTAAGGGTGGGTGAGAAATTGAAAATGGAACGTTTTGGAAACTTCAGCCTCAAGCATTCTCTCAACCGGCTGAAAACATCTTCACCATTGGCACTGGATTACGCTTGCACAGTCCCTCATATTCACTATAGATGTTGCTGCTATCTGTTATCCTGATCCCAATGTTAATCTTCTCAAGAAACTCGTGCACTTTCTGCTATTTATATATTCTTTTCTTTCTTTCTCTCTTTTGCTGCCGTTTTATTCGCCCCACTGCCGGTTACAGACCTCTCTTATTTAAATGATATGAGAGGATTTTATTCATACACTTCCACGGTGACCAAACGGCTTGGAAGTGGATTTCCTCACGGTGTTTTCCTTCACCGGAGTGTCAGTGGTCATTTAGCACAAATTCTAAAGTTATAAATATTGTGCTCCCAATAGGTATCGAACCCGCACCTCCCGCTTAAAAGGCGTGCTCTTGCCCGTGCGGACAATCTGACACTCCTATCTATATATGCAGGTATATATATGAAGTATATGTATATATCGTTGACGATATAATTTTGTATTAATAAAAGATTATATTGCATATAGTGCCGTGTGGAGCCGGCACTTAAAATAATTACCCCACTGTGTCTCTTCCCATGTATGTCGTAAAAGGCGACTAAGGGATACGGACAAGATGCCGTAGGGGGCGACAGGCTCGCCCCTCTCACCTTGGCAGGTACTTCTACCAAGAAATGCAGTAGGTGGGTCTTCGTGCCTTAGATGCTGCTTGATGTCTTGTCCGAACATTTTGCGAAATGTGGTGGTCGGTGTTGTGCTGTAATTCACCGGAGTTCCGCAGCACAACACCGATTGCTCTGCATACCCCGATTGTCGGGATTTAGCATGAGTGATATGTATGTATGTATGTATGTATCTCATAATATAACCTTTTCAAATACTTTAGATAAAGAAATGAGCAGAATTAAAGCATGAATGGTTCGTACTTCTTAGCAACAGTCATCATAATACAAAGACAATAACGCATTACATGGAGAGAGGAGGCCAAATTAACACAGAGGTGTAGCTGACGGTGGGAACTTTAGTGGTGTTATATTTTGCCTGAGAGCAAAGCCTAGTATTCGACTAGGGTTAAAAAACTTTGGATGTCTGTTTGTCTGTATGTTCGTCTGTTTGTCCGCGCAACTCCTAAACAGTTCGGCCTATTTAACTGAAATTTTGTAGGTGCATACTATACGTCAATTGCTTACCACGCATCAATTTTCAATTTTCTAGAAGAACTGACAAGAAAGTTCTGGAAATGTTTTCAACTCCCTTAGCTTGTATCGCGAAGCCTGTTACGACCAGACTGGCGTACATGTGGTAACTTGTATTAAGTAAATTATGTCCATATTCGTCGACTGATACGAGATTTTTGGAACTGTGCACGTAAGAAATACGGAATAAAATAATACAGTTTATAAGATAGGTTTACTAAGTGTAAAGTGTAAACTATCAGTCAGGCGGCGATGAAAATCAATCGTCATACGAGAATGTATACACTTGCAATACGCAATAGGTATGTGTATACACTTAACATACCTATTGCGTATTGCACCGTATACTGAAGACGTAGGTACGTAACATTTCTGAGCCGTTATGACTCATTCATACGAAATATATTAAGTCACCATATTTAATTAATTTTGATTATGTGCCGTTAGAATTATCAAGCTTAAATAAAATTATTGTTAATCAAGCTCTCAGACTGTATTATAACACTGTAAGCAGTGTCTATTGTGTAGTTAGTCACAACTCATTGTAAGAAAGAAGTTTAAAAAAACTTCGAAGTCTCTTGTCGGTTCTTCTTCAGGGGCTTAATCTAGCCGGATGTAAAATGTAAAATTTTGACAAATTAAAGTGTAGTGTACTACCACAGGAATGCTGAATAAAGAACTAAGAACTAAGAACCCATATCCACGGTGGTAAACATGCTACACAAGTATGGAAGCGGTATTTACAACAATAGATTCGAATTAACAGTGCACTTGACTCCTTACACAATTTTCTCCACAGGAGCAACTGCGTTCGTAATGAAATACACATATTAGACTTCAATAAGGACGCAAGATGTCGGCCCGTGGATTGGACCTGGGTCTCCTAACACAGCGATATTCATAGTATGGCTCAGAAAATTTGAATGACTCTTTCCCGCAAGTCAAAAGGCGGACTTTTTGCTTTTAAGGCTGGGAAACTAGGCACCACGTGACATCACACAGACGCATACAGCCTCAGCGGTGAGACAGAGATAGCGCGCGGAGTTTACTATTTGAAGAGTGGGATGGATGGCACTTACGACAATCTATGCCGTGTGCGAATTCTACGCAAAAAAATATCATTTTTATTAGCATGAAAAAAGGTTACTTTCAGAATTTTTCTAAGCGCACGACCCTAAATAATGTATAATTGTATTTGGAGAATACTTATAAAACATACATTTATTCTTTAATTTTTACAATACAGATTTTTTTTCCAACGAGCGAAGTTAAAAAATTTGCTGTTTCATCAGCGAGCGTGACTATAGTTAATCCTTTAGTTAGATTGAAAACCAAGAACAATCCCTATACTTATCTTTAACTTTTCATAGGTGTGCATCAATCCTACGGTACAGACGACCCAGGTGATAGAGCCTTAAGTAAATTCTAGCAGCCAAATTTTGTACATACCGCGCACAAGTTATATATAACATATTCCACGTTATAACTATTTTGTTAGATAATACAATAGTGTCGCCACCTCAGAAAATTCTATAGATTTCTGTACATTTTGTCGATCTTGTTGGAAATAAGTCCCAGCAAAATTCCGGCCGACATCGCAGAAAAATAACTCGCACAGTAATAGCGGCGCGCGTTCGCTCGGTCGGAAGCTTCGCCTATTCAAATTTCATCAAATTGCTAAATTACATTTAACTAGATAACGGAGAATATTGCGATCGAACATCGAGAGACGCTTCACAGACCGTCGCCAGAGGAGAGCTTTCGCGCAGCGGAAATTAAACAGCTTTATCATGTTGTAAAATATTTAAAAGCTTTTAATTCCTATGTAACGTAAAGCGGAGGTTCGCATACTTAGATACGCATAATAGAATATTCTAATAATAATTTATAAGGTAAAATATTATTCGCAAAATTATTTTACTTGTACTTATATTTAACAAACTGAGAAAAGAAAATTATATTTGAAAAAAATATCGACAACTCATACATTGCTATTGAATACGTAAAAATAAAGAAAATCACATAAATACACTCACGCTATACAGCTTTATCGGCGTCGTTGGCTCAGTGTTATGATATTCAGAATTCGATTACCGAAGTTAAGTAATGCTGGGCGCGGTCAGGACTTGGATGGGTGACCGCTTGACCATAGACGCTGGTC
>WYDE02202483.1:0-10126 GCA_009867175.2 Adela reaumurella
AGTTACGCGCCGCGCAATCTACAAATCTGATACATTACGCGTGACCTTGTTGCGTTAACTCCTGCACCCTCCAAAGTGGCACTTTCGCAGACAAGCGTATACAGACCTACATCACACCTACGAGTATTAGCATTATAGCAGCAACAAAGAAGTGAAGCGACGTCATGACTTGAGCGAAGTGGCGTTATATGACGCGCGTAACTGCAAAGTTTAACCTAGTTATGACGATGTTACTGTGAGCCGTGATTACGCTTACATGTCTGCTATTTCACGTTTGTATTATACGACATTTTGAAAATTTCAGGCTCTTCTCGCGGCGAATATATCGGATTGTTCCGACGTTTCGAACAGAGCGTCCTGTTCATGGTCACGGAAACGTTCGCTCGCTACGAGAGCTGTAAGAAGAGAAGGAAGCTTTCAAAATGGTGTTATACAACCGCGGTAGTTTGAAGAGTACTGTATTTTGCATAGCTGTATTTGAGCGTACTGAATTGAATTGATCAGCGATTGGTCCGGTAAGCAGCCTTAAATGGGATGGTATGTGATGGAAGCGCTAAAGCACTACCTATTTGATTTAATACATAAATTAATCGTTTTTAGGTACGCACTTCCACAGTATTAGCAGTAGGTATTAGCAGTAGCTTCTAATATTCTCTATATATGCTGACAGGACATCAGTCTCATCAAATTACATTTGGCTCATCATCAGTCATATATGCGAGCTAGATATCTCGCTGCTGACTTAATTAATTCACGCATATGTTAGCAAAGAGACTGTCTTACTAAATTATGAACATTGCGCAATATATTCCTGTCTGACATACGTATAATTTGTAGCACAAGCAACACATATGTACGTGTTAACAAATATAGACTTTTCTCCTTAGCAGAAGGTGGACTTATTGCCGGAAGCAATCTCTTCCAGTGAACCTTTATACACTACAATACATAGTATTGTTAGTTTATCAGTTTCCACACGGCGTTTTCCTTCACCGGGGGTGTATTGTAATTTTGAACTCAAATTTTAACCAAGATTTTAAATTCCGGATAAATTGTTCGCATACCAGGTATCGAACCCACGACCTCTCGAGTAAGAGGCGTGCTCTCACCAACTAGGCTACTCCGCAACCCGGAATAGGTTAGTTTAATTACTAATCGTAAAAGGTTTAGTAATTAGAGATATATGACAGGCCACACTTAAATAAATTATGCTTAGCATAAGGCGAACTTATTTACTGGGAACAATTACTTCCAGTCAACTGCTGTAGGTAGGTAGATACCTTAAAACACGTAATATTTCGCGGGATCACATAAAAGAAATCGTAGCCTTACCTAGTACAAGACACACATATACATTCCTATGCAAACCGCTTATCCCGCCGCCCGCCCAGGCTAATGGACGGAAAACCGCCCAAAGTTATTCGCCCAAGATTTGTAAAGCACCTTACCGGCTTACCGAGGCTTGGAGACTCTTCAAGCATGTCCGAGTTGTGTAGAGTTTGCGGCAACTCTAATCTACTTTTACTTAGTTATCAATGTCTTAAACATTACCCTCCCATGCTGTGCGTAGTCGAGTAGAAGTAAATTTATGTTTTTGCGAAGCTTTTCACTTTGATAAAGCTTTTTGAGCCCGTAACTATATTACATTGTAATATAGCTATGCGTCTAACATCGTCTGTGCAGAGGTATCCAACGATCCGATCTCAAGTGAATTTTGCACAGAGCTTCTCCTAGTTTATAAGTGTAATAGCTGTAAGTTTCCATATTATATAAATAAATAAATAAATAGTTACACTTTCGATCCTGAAAATCATAATTGTTATTTATGAATTGTTCGGAATTTGTTTCGGGTGAAAATTTGCGTTCTTGCGCTTTTGACAGCCACTGGCTTACTGTTTCAGGCGCGAACGAAAACAAAACAAGAAAAGACAATCGCACGCGCGTTACTTAGCGACCGTCACACCATGACGAGATAAGTCTAATTAGCAGCTAGGTACTATTAACTTTCCACCTTCGCACTACGCGTACTGGGCAGGGATTTCAATTCAATATCAATTTCAATTTCAATTTATTTATTCATAATTGTGCACAATGATTGACAATTTACAAACCTTACAGTTATGAAAACAACGTGATCTCCAATATAACAAAATCTTCCAATTTTCTGATAAATATTCATACTACTAACTCCTACAGTTTAGTGAAGGGAAAGATACTTTTCTTATATATTCCATACAGGTAACAGAAACTTTTCAACAGAGATGTATAATATGATTGCCAAATCTTTTTTACCATTTCGATTACATAATTAAGTGACCAAATTATGCTCAGTTCGTGAGGAATTTACACAACTGATCTGTTTTTTTTTTTTTTTGTAAAGCACCTATTCAGTCAAAAGTTTAAAAGCTTTTGGCTCAATACAATCGCATTACATTCTTAATGAAGTTGCGCCTCGATGAAAGAACTAATTAGGATTGTATAGGATAGAGTATAGGATGGCATTTAAAAAAAAGTCCTCGTTTTAGGTACAACATTTATTTTGAAACAAAATTAATAGTCTTCATCCATAATTTTATTAACATCACATATTTTAATGCACAACGCTCTTTATAACTATGGTAAATACAATTATGCTGATTTTCAAATAAACTATAATTCTTAATTAAAGTCTTAAGATTGGGGCAATTCAACTGCTCTAAGTCAATAACATTAAGCACATCAGGAATTATATCTTTAATCCATTTTGTTTTTTCTAATCCTTTGCAATAAAGTGTTCTACCTTTGAGTTTAGGCGTTAAAATTTTAATTAAGTCGCTTTTATTAATATGACCATCGTTCCAGTGAATACCATGATTTCTTTCTATCCAAGAGACCATCTTTCGTTCTTCTGCAAAGAGATGGTGGTAAGGAAATGGTGATTTCACCTGATATACTTCACTGGTCTCGCCGAAGGAAAATGCAATTTCTTTCAGAATAAATTCATTTTCAGATATTTTGAAGCCCTGAACATCGACGACAGCATAATCCATTATGTTATTTTCTTGACAATGTTGGTAAGCGGTCGATATTCTACTATGCAATCATTCAAGATCAGACAGTATGCACTAGTGTTATCCGGTATGTCGTTTTCACACTCTATTTCTACTCGAACATCGACTGTTCCACTTTTAATTGTTTCGTTTTGACGAGAACAATCAATTACAAATAAAGGTGAAATATTTTTAAACTGTTCCAAGCTCAACAACGGTCTCGAGTGCCGTCCATAATAAGACTGATGAAAATTACAAAATAGCTGATATATTAAACAATAATTGTTAGGAAAGGAGACAAGCATTGGCTCATATGGATAATACGTTGAATTGAGATAAACCTTCACATTTCGCATATTACAATGATCGAAAAGAGATATGTCTTTAGTTTCTGAATTTTTCCTATTTGTCTGCAATCCTAAAATTACATATCTAGGTTTTTCTAGTTGATTAGAGGTTTTAATGGCCCAAGTATGTTTAGTCGTTTGCGGAAGAAGAGGGTACTCATACAGATCCCAGTTTCTAAATGCCATTTGAATGGACCGATCTTTTTCTAAATACTTTAAAAGACCTACTTTTTCGCGATCGGATACCTTTATATGCGGCATTCGCCATATTATTTTTGAAATATGAAAGTTTGTTAATCGTTCATTATTGTTAAGTTTAACTGAATTTACATTCGTGTTACTTCTAAGCAATATTAGTTCATGTTTACAATTAATTATAATTTTCCGATAATCTTCCGCAAATCCCAATATTCTTTTAAGGGGAATGTTAACCGAGAAAATGCCTTTAGTATTTAGCATTCCGTCAATTTTCCATCCCCATATGAAGTCAGATTTATATTCTTCATCAGTAATTGAAAGGTATGATTTCATTGTGGTTGTAATTCCAGCATTTTTTACTTTATCTATTTCAATTCCGTTAAGTTCATATCTAATGTCTTGAAATAAAAATAAAATAGGATTATTTGTAAAATTAATATGAGTAAGAGGTTCGAGTTTTTTATCTGCATTTTGCACAACCCCTTCAGCATAGCCTTCAATGTATATAGAACTCTCCGATGGCAAAAGGTAAAGATCTTGCTGGTTGATCGGTATGCGTATCTCATCATTGTTGTTAAAGCTGTTAACGTAAGGTTTATAGGAATGCACCTCATAGCTTTCTATACTATTATCATAAACAGGGGTTTGCGATATATTCAAGATATTCATTTTTTCAGAAGTCCGACAAATTCCAAAAATTTTAGATTTTTTTTTGTTAATTTAACCTTAGAGGCACCTTGGCGGGCTCGCTGCTTAGTAATGACTGGTTTAATTGAGCGTTCTTCTCTTTTATTGAAATCAATCATTGTCTCTTCCTAATTTGTAAACATATATTTATCACTTCATTTCGAAAATTAATAAGATTATCTTGCCCATCAATAATCCGTATATTCACAGATGATATTGTTTTTTGATTTATCGGATAATAAATAATATTATCTGGTTTTTCCAATATTCGATATCCGGGAGGCACGTTTGGAATAAATTCATGCACAGTGTGTGTTCGTTTTCCGTTGCTATATGCTCCAGTGATTATGTCACATTCGATTCTTATGCTGGTCACAGGTTGAATGTTAATGGGATGATCAGACTGGTGTCTTTTATTAGCGATCAGAGTAGTATTCGAGAAACCGAGTAACGGCCCTATTGAGTTTGGTTTATCAAAATGAATGTCCTTATTACATTTTATGCTACACCTCAGAGTATTATTATTCGGAAACATAACCAGTTGACAACCCGGATCAATATTCTCATTTATATATTTAATGAGATCGGTTATTTCATAAGAGCCTTCAGGAATTTCTATTACCTTGTTATCATCATAGTAAAATTTATTGTTATTATTTTCCTCTAAATTAGGTATTGAATTAAAACAAGAAAAATGCAAAAGTCCGCATTCATAGTTTTCCTCTAATTCTAGAGCTGGAAAATAATAGGTCGTGAGAAATGAAGAAGTGCCAGATACTGACAGAGTGAAAGACATTCTGAAAATGGTGGAAACCTTATTTAATTCTGTTTAAATAGTTATTCCAGAAACGAATCAAATATTGAAGGCATAAATGTCCGCAATTAATATCGGTGTAGGCCTGGAATCTATCGTAATTATAATATATTTTGGGCGATTTTAAATATTTCTTCAATTCAACTGGTGGTTTAAGATCTCCAAAACTATCGAAATATTCTATATATTTATTTACTTTTACATAAGCTACCCAATGAGTCCCTCTATTTTTTATCGAATCTAAATTTACAATACCACATTCAATGTCGCGAACTTTTCGAGGTAGTGAATCTCGCATGAAAACTCCTCTGAAATAAGGAATACCATTACTGACCCTCACAATATCCAAATCAGTGAGAGCTCTGTTGGGCAGCTTTTCTATTAGTTTTTTTTATTTTGAATGCAAAGTCCGGCGCCTTTCTTGTACGGTCTCATGAATAATCCTTTTCCCATAGCTATAGCTTCCATTGTTTGGTTGTGTCTTTCATTTTCTTTTAGTTGTTTTTGAGCTGATTTGTAGCCTGTAACAGCTTTTGCAATTCCGGCGGCACCGCCTGCTAACGCGCCTAAAGCTGATAAACCAGCAAATATTGGAATCAAGGGGAGCAGGCCTCCAGTTTTTGGAAGAGGAATAAGTCGAGGTAATTTTACATAACGATGTTTCTTAAATAACTTGTGAGCAATAATAGCTGCGTTTTTTATCAATGCTTTCTTAGTAGGAGATTTTACTTTTTTAAGACGTGATTTAATAAGGGCTACATTCTTTTTAAAATTTTGTCTTTTGTTTTTAATTCCAGCACCCATTTTCAACTTAGCTTTCATCACGTTTTTTACTAGCCAAGCAGCAGCCTTCTCGCCAGAGAATAATGAGGAGTTATTAAATCTTTCTTCAGCTTTTCTGAACAAAGTATTATCAGCCTGATGTCGTCTTGATATATCTCGATATTTGGAATATGCAATATCGTGCTCTTTACAATATTCATCTAGTTTATTAATACCCTTATCGCCGCGGCGTAATCTTTTTTTTAAATTGGTGCCAGGACCGCAGTAGTTGTATCCAGGAAGATGAATTTCACAGGGTAAATTATTAATAAGCGAATCTATAAGACCCTCTCCTTTCACCTCAGACTTCATAATGCTGACAATATAAACTTGAATCACCTTTTATTATAGAATTTTGTTATTACTATCAATCCAGCTATTTTCCGCAGAAGGAAACCCTAGCCATTTTACGTATACTCGATTACCTCGTCGCCTCAATATTTTTTCAACTAAATAATCATTTGGATATTTAGTTTTCTGTAATTCAGGTTCATAAAAACATCCTAATACAGGTTTATCTCTCATGTCTCTTAATACGTAAGTCGGAGGATTAAGAGTTTTAATTGCACTGATACTGAATATTTCAGTGGACCAATTAGGAGTATATCCTTTATCAAATTGTGTTTTTGCCTTACTTATGCGAACGAAATCGTTTATTTTAAATTTAGGCTTTTTCATTCTAATGATCTTATTTTGATTTCTTATTATGAGTTCTTTTATTTTCGTTTCATTATTTTTATTTATTTTCGAAGGTTTGCATTTTGTTGTACGATGTTTAGTATTATTGTATTTATGTAAAATTTTCGTCAACACTTCACCAGCCCACTTATAAGAACCGGCTAAACTAAACATCTTATACAATTTTTCTTTAAGCGTTCTAATGAATCTCTCTGCAATAGATGCTTTCTTTGTAGAATATGTTGAATAATGATGAATAGAGTAAGTGGTCATGAGAGTATGAAATGTATTATTATAAAATTCTGTGCCGCGATCTGTTTGCAGGTTTCTTGGACAGCGGCCTTTTTTAAATATGGAATGCATGGCCTGGGCTACCTCTGTTTTATTCTTACTTTTTAATGGAATAGCCCAAGCATATTTAGAAAAAGCATCAATAACAACTAGGATTAAAGCATATCCTCTATTAATAGTTGTAAAATTTCTCATTTCAGCGATGTCAACTTGCCATAAGTCATCGATACCTAGTAATGTTACGCATCTCCGTTTAAAGTTCCTTCTTGCAGGTTTGTGCAATTCATTTACAATCGCTGATTTGCTCATTTTTAAAGATTTATTTAATTCACTCGCCGTCCCAATATTTTCGTTCTTATAACACTTTAGAAACCTTATTTATGATTACTTGTATTTACAAGGTAAGCGTGCGCATTTACGGTGTTGAAGAAGCATAATACTAAATTATTTATAATTCCTTAATATATCAATTTACCCAACCAGCCTCTCTAAGCTCTTCTATAATTGACAATATTTCATTATCTAACCCAGTGTTACCAGCTTCTCTAGATGCGAGTAAAAGGCGCAGTCTATCCACTAATTCATTAGGATCGTCCCAATAAACAAAATCAGTGTTATCTTTCACCATCTTAACATTGTCGATCAAACCTTTGCCTGAATAACTATTTAGTAAAGGTTTTATTATTTTCAAATACTTATCACCTTTATTTGATTTTATGGGTTTGCTTGCATCATAATTTCTTCGATGTGCATTAGTTTTCAATAAAATTCTTTTATAATTTATTTTATCAGAAGATTTTATAAGCCTCATGTTTGGATTTTTTTTTAAAATTAATTCCTTAAGACCGGGAGTTAAATCTATTTTTAAATCAGCTACAGATATTATATTATCTTTGAAAGTTGCAAGTGAATTTCCAATCATAAATTTTCCATTCTCAACACGCAGGCCAAATGGTATGTCGGTTGATGTAGGAACCTCTTTATTTAGTACGTTTCCTAAGGATTTTTTTGCTGTAGAAGTTCTAATTGCACTGGATGATGTTTTGGAGGTAGGCGAGTGAAAATCTGAAGTATCCCTCTGACTTTCATGAGGACTTGATAAAGACGAATAATATGGATAATCGACATTGTTTGAAGTTCTCGATTCTGAGGTTTCACTAACACTATCTTTCAAACTTTCTAAACTTTTTGAATCTTCTGATTCGATATCGCTATTCACACGATATTTTTCATTTTTATTATCTTCTATTTCATCATCATCAGTGTTCGAGAATAATTCGTTGTCTGAGATAATATCTTCAAACTCCTCATTGCGATATGTCTCCCTTAGAGGCTTCTTGATACTGGACCCGTTATTACATTTTTCAGTAGTAGACTTTTTGGAAATTACGTTCAGAAGCGGTTCTGTTACTGGTTGAAATAATTCAGACAGTAAAGCATTATCATTTTTTATTTGTTTTATTTTTTTTTTCACGTTCTCAACAGATCTGATAATCTGTGTTTTATAGTCCTTTTCCATTGTATCAAATTATAACAACCATTAAGGATCAGTACTATTACAAGAATGACTCGAGATTTGAAAAATAGTATTATTTATTAATCTAATCATCCTCTAATAATATAAAATTGTCGAAGTTTTTTCTGTATCTGCCATTGCTTATACCACAATCTTTATTAATAACAACAAAATCATGGCGGTTCTTCCAAATATTTGCACAAATACTTTGAAATTGGGGCCACGACATGTCTGTATTAACATGTTCCGTCCAAACATGTTTTAAATTGACCGCATCCTGTCGAAATAATATAAGAAGATTGGCATTGTCACGTATTAATTGTTTAGGAATTTTTGAGTACGTCTGACTTAAATAAAAACAGTCAATTAAATTATGTCTTCCCATTGCAAAGTAGTCCCGAATATTGTTCTGACTTTCACATGAGACATCATCGAAAATTATAATGGTATTTTTCGGAGCCTTTAGAGGACTTATGACTTCCTCATTTTGTCGGAACAATTTTAAAATTTTATTTGAAATTTGATCCAAAATATTTTTTAACAAAATGTACTTCGGCTGAAATAAGCTCTTAGCATAAATATAAACATTTTTGAATTTTAATCCATTTTCATGTAAGAGTAATCCAACAATTAAATTAGTTTTTCCGCAATTAGAAGGCCCGCAAATAAGACATCGTATTGAGTTAGGGAGAAGAATATTGTGGCGAACTGACTTTTCTTCAGGCTCACAATAAATTTCTGATAAAATCAGTTTTTCAGTTTGTTGAACCAATTTCATATTTAATCTGAGTAATGTACTTATTCATTCGCGAACGCGTCCGATTACTTATGTATAAATTTACATTAAACAGAATCGATGCATTTCCATCTCTTTTATTTATTTCTTTTCTCTTTTTATTCTGGTTCTGGGGAGGGGTTTTATCGAGAACGATCAGAACAGCCAATGTCGGCCATTGTTCAAGATCATCTCAGTTCGACAGCAGTGTTGTTGGTGCGCAGAACGAGAAAAAACTAAATTAAAAACATCATTAAAATGGTGAGTTACTTGTTTGAACAAGTTTTTGACCTAAATATTTGAACTATTGCATTGCAATATTGACTCCACTGATTATTATATAAAAGTAGGTTAGTATTGTTTTGAAAGTTACTAGGCGCTATAAAAATAGTTGAAAATAGAAAAATTAGTTTAAAAATCAATCGATTTAAGATGATTTTAACTTGTTTCAGAATTTTTATTCTTCATTGAATTCTCCGATTGACTTCGGAATAGACGAATGCGGAGTATCAGCATGCCGTGGTGCTTCGGCTTCGAGCAATAAGAAAACAAAGATTCCCCGAAAAAATAAGCAGGTTCGAACAAGATTGGATGCGACTCATTCCTCATATGTCATCGAAACTATGTGCAGTGTTCCAAAAAAAATTGTGAAAATTGAAATTAAAGATGAAAACAATGACTCTGAAGTGCAAGTACAATATATTGTATCTTTCGACGGTGATGAAATATTTTATGCGGTAGAAAATCTTATTAAAAAAATTTCTGCCCAAGTTGCTGTAAGTGCTTTTGTGTAAACTATGCCTAATATTATTAAATAAAAAATTTATCGTTAAACAAGTGTATTCGTTTTTTATTTCAATGGCAAGTGGAAATCATTTCATTATGATAGATGGAAATGTAATTGAGTCAATGACGCCATCTATCGATCGACGATTAGTATAACGCCAAGGCTAGCGAATTGAAAATCAT
>WYDE02202494.1:0-10126 GCA_009867175.2 Adela reaumurella
TTACAAGGCACCCCGGTGAATGAAAAACACCATGATGAAACCCGTACACTGACAATACGAATGTGTTGCAGTGTACAGAATCGCGGACAGCAAATTGCGCAATAATATTTGCTGGCACGGAACAAAACGATTTAAATATTTATGGGGAAGTAAGGCAGAGACACGGCGTAAACGGTATCAAGTAGAGAGAATACCCATCCATGAAGTAAATTAATTTGAATGCCGTACGGCATCGGCGTAATCGGCAATCACGCCGTAAAACTAATGTCTACAAATGTTAATCTTTATTGAAATAAAAGGCATCAAAAGACATATGCCGTTAATGATCCAAAGGGTGAACCCGAGCATGATGTAAATTACTATGAATGCCGTACGGCGTCGGCGTCGGTGTAATCAGCAATTACGCCGTAAAGTTAATTACAGCGAAACATACGGCGAAAACGGCTTCCGGTGTAGGGCGAACCGGTGCATGTCGTAATGATAATTTGAGCAGTGTCGTTGCCGTACGGCATTAAATAAATCCTACATCCTGTCACGATTAAATGGTATTAGGCCATATTTCAGAAACCACTGGTCCTAGACCCATCGCATTGCAGTACTCAAAGTAAACGCCTCGTCGAGATCTACCCACCCTCACCTGTCACATCGAAATTTTATCCGGTCATGTTTCGGGAACCACTGGTCGTAGGTTAATTTTAAAGGTGTTCAAAGTAAACGCTTCGTTGACATTAATCACTTGTCATGCCAGAATTAGGCAATGCATGAGTGATAGGTAATGGTGGGACGCGTCAATGTCATTGATAATAGTTCTTAACATTTCCAATTGTTTTCATATATTTTTGTTTATGGACAATAAACTAGTTTAATTGTCTACTAGGTAAAGCAATTGCTTTCAGAAACCGAATAGTTCATATAACTACCGATGTATGTACCTAGGCTGAGTAGGAATTAATGTCGCCCCGTGATATTAAGAGGACTGCGACCACCTGCACATAACCTACCCCCACCCTATATCTTAGTTTTCAAATAACTTTTTAATTGTCGTCATTATGCTGAAAATGATTTGCACAAGCACGTGTAATACGTATTCGCGTGCTTGTGCAAAATATTTTTCAGCACAATGACGACAATTAAAAAGTTATTTAAAAATTAAGATAATATATGGTGGGAGTAGGGTATATGCAGGTGGTCGCAGTCCTCTTAATAGCATATATGAAGACATACTCACTTATAAAGTAATTTTCCGCAAAAGGCCCTAATCCTTCCTCCGTCGTGGTAAGCAAGCAAAGGGCAAGGTCCGCGCGCAGCGTGCGGAGCGGCGGGCGGGAGAGCGGGATCAGATCCGGGCGGGGACAGACAGACACAGCTCACACAGCACAGCAGGTGTACGACGTACACACGATAAGTCTAATTTGGTGCAACATCGACTTTGGACCGGATCACGTGGCCTGAGAGCGCGGGGTGAAACAGATAAATGTGTTTTTTTTTTTTCAAATGTGCAGGCGCGGCGGGGCGCAGCGCGCGGGGACTCTCCCACTCTCTACCGCAGTTATTGAAAATTGCCGGGAAAACGATGCACAGAAATGAAACTAGGCGTCTGTACGTACACGCGTTAATTTTCAAACTTTTACAGTGGGAAGAGACAAAATTCCTAAGTCCCTTTTACTCTATGGCCGGCGTCTACATGACAAAAAGAGATCTCGAATTTCACTCTATTTTACCTTCATGCCGGAGCTAGTCGTCAGATTTTTTTAATCAACACCGGTAAGGGTGGCAGGATCAGAGGGGGCGAAGCGCATGCTGCGACGCGGCCAATTTCACCTAGGTGGCGCCATGCCAGCTAGGAAGTGGACAAGAGATGTTGTGGGAAGTTGTGTGGATACATGCGATCTGAATTTATGTGGATTATAGGCGTGCTGAAAAACTTTCGCCGGAAGCTTATTGCACACCTTGGCTGTACGGCATAAGAACGATGTGGAGAAGCGTGCAGTTCTCAGGCAGGAGCAAGCTATCGACGACAAAGGGGTGTTCCGCGAGAGTACGACGAGTTTGCCGGGTTCGAACTTTTCTTCCCGCTTGCACCTCGCACTCGAACGTCGAGGTGTGTCTATGCCCGCCTAGTTCACATTCTCATAGGACGAGCAGCAATTGTTGAAGCGAGCATAAACTCACGCAGACGCTTTTTTAGCATACATGATTTTATTTTCTAATTACATTAACTGGCAGAATTCAATGAAATGAAAACATTTAACACAACTTCAACAAACTTGACACATACCTACTGTATGCAAAAGTGCGTCTGTGTGAGTTATTATGAGTTATTGTGTTCGCTTCAACCCTCGCCTCGCCTAGAGAACTACTCGCGTAGGTATAATAGCACCCACGGCCCACGACCCTCCGTTGACGCACTTCGTATTCACCCCGAGCGGAGCACGTGGAGAGCCGCGTGCAGCCGCGTAGGATCTGTATTACCTAACTGTTCTAGGTAACGTGTATCCCAGGGCCCAGTAGCAAGACGACCGCCGGATTCTTTCTAAAATACTAGAAGCGAAGAAAAGAATAGGTTATTTATTGTTCAAAGATGCTTCCAATAGCTATCATTTTAATGAATCGAACTTTCCATTAGGACAGAAAATATTATTAAATTGCAACTGTAATAATTTGTGTACTTACTTACCCATGTAATTAAAAGACCTAGTAAACAAATTTATCACAGTTGACGATGACGTAAAAGCTCAAACACTAAATCAGCTTTCCGATTTGCCTACCCCGGAGCACTCACCTTTTAGTTTTCACCCAGTGACCGATCGTGAAATTAAGAAGATTGCTAATTGCTAAATCCATCTCCACCAAGGCAGTGGGATCTGACGGCATAAGTATCTCCATGCTGTCGTTGGATGAGCTGCTACCTATACAAATCATTCGCTAGCGGCATTTTCAGCGTGTTTATCAGCGTCGTTGGCTCAGTGGTTGCGGTATTTGGTATTTGATTACCGAAGTTAAATAATGCTGAGCGCGGTCAGGACTTGGATGGGTGAACTCTTGACCATTGACGCTGGTCGTGGTTCGGATTCCACGTTAAACTGTAGGTTCCTTCCCTCTCCTTACATGGTGGTAGTTGGCACCACCGCACTGAATGAAGGTCGGTCGAAGCGGCTATGAAACATAGTTCGTGTTTTCCGTCCAGTTCAGTGTAGCCGGCTGCAATTGAGGGAAGTGCTAACATGGCACCGCCTAATTAACTCACCAAGGTGTTTAGGCTGATATCACTGGTACCAAAAGAACTGGTGCATTAGGTGATGTAGCCATCCATGTCAGTTTCAATAATAATAATAAAAAAACCTCTGCGATGGCGGAGCATGTCAAGCTTGGAAGCGATTCCTGTGTCTACTGTTTCGTGTTTGGGTCGTCCCTCTAAAGCTTTTAGATGAAGCTGAAAGTTTGTTGTCTTGCTCTTGAGCCTTGCCTTGGGGTATTACGTTAATGTATGCAGTGTCAGATTGCGTTTGTCAGGTTAGCCGAGCGGGCGAGAGCACGCCTCTCAAGCGGGAGGTACGGGTTCGATCCTCACTGGAAGCACAATTTGTAACTTTAGAATTTGTGCTACATAGCAGCTGACGATCCGGTAAAGGGAAAACTCGTGAGGAAACCCACTCCCAAGCCGGTTGGTCACGGTGGAAGTAAATTACTAAATCCTCTTATATCATATTAACGAGAGAGGCCTGTGCCCAGCTGTGGGCGAATAAAATGGCTGCAAAGGAGGAAGGGGGAACATAATGAAGACAAGACGAGTTATGTATTACGTATGCTTAAAATTACCTTCCGGACATTCTGGATGACATTCCCCGCCAGCTAGCTGCCATCCCGGCGGACAACTGGCGCACTGATCCCTTCTGGGTCCACTGCATGTGTGACAAGACAGGTAGCACTTCGCGCAGGCCCCTCTGTCAGCGTAGTATCCCGGAGCGCAGGTAGTTCTGCAGGAACCAGACTGCAGGCGAAGAGATCCAGTGCAGGAAGTGCAGTTGAGAGGGGAGACGCAGGCGGAGCAGGTGTGCGGACAGCGGGAGCAGCGGCCTGTCTCCTCGTAGTAGCCGCGATCGCACGAGGACACGCATCTGTGTACATTATAGTTTTTTGGTTGGTATTCATTCACATAATGACAAGTGGTAAGTACGTTTTTGCTAGCAGATAACTCAAGTTTGCTTCACTGAGGATGCATATTTTTTTTAATGAGAGCGCGACATATGGCGCCGAGCCATCCAGAAGGAGACAACGACGCCCATGGACATTCGGTTTTAGCGGGGGTTGCGACAGCCGGCCTGACAGGTGCCTATTCACGCCCCTCTTGAAGGACTCGAGACTATACATGGAGGGAAATATGTGGGCAGGGAGACCGTTTCAGAGTTTACCGGTACTGTAGATGAAAGATCTAGGTCTTTTAATATTTCTTGGTGTTTGATATAGTAATTTTATTATGTTTTGAGTCTATGGTACAATAACATTGTATAAGAGAAAATGTTCAATAAACTAAAACACGTTAAAATCCCTATGCCTACATTCTTAAGTAGGCATAGGGATTTTACCATGTAGTGTTAAAATCCCCATAAGGGATAATGTGTCCCCATAAGGGATAAAGTCCCCTTTAAAGTGTAGCCTCTTGGCTACACTTTAAAGGCATACACAAGCGAACTTAAAAGACTACACTTTAAAGGTCCATACAAAAGCGAAACCTTTTTCGAACCCCAATTTTAAAGATATGTATTCAGATAATTTTTTTGACCACACGATCCTCTAGCAAGCAGCTATAGTACTCTGATTTTAAATTCAATCAAAGTTTTTTATTTCTACTGAAATATTGCAAATAAATATGCAAGATTTTAAATTAAAAATTATCCGAAATAAAAATGCTTAAAAATCGGTTCTTAATAGTAAAAACTAACTTTTGAAAACATGTAATACTAGCTACTATAGGTTCTAATAATCAAGGAAAACAAAACAGTCTAAATCGGTTGGGTTTTGATGTAGAAAACAGATTTCTGCTGAGAGCAGGTGCTGCGACATTTTTGTTGATAAATAATGGGTGACTGCTGCAGTTGTCCCTTACACTCGTATCCGGGCCGAGTCTATCCTATTGAGGCAGAGCATCCGACGGAAAATACCTACACTTGGCGTTTAAATTTTAAAATTACAATTATTAACTATTCGATTCTTTACTATTATATTTCGATTCTGAACTATTCGAAAGACGGTAGACGATTTATAAACATGAGTTTATGAGATAGTTTAGATATATTAAATAATTTGATTTAAATGAAATTTTTTATATTGTTATATAGTTTCTAGTTCATTTTATTTCATGTTTCTTAGTAGTTTTATCATATTCAATAAAAGTTAATTTTTTTAACATAAGTAGATTTGTATTTAATGATACCTATATTAAATGGTACATTATACCTATGAGTTTGCATAACTGAAAGATTAGCATTAAATTTGGAAAATTATTACTTATTAAATTATGTACCTATGCATGAAGGTACTTAAATGGCTATACACATAAACAACGCAGTCAAACATTAATTTCACGCATTTGAACATAAATCATTTAACCCTTTCAAGGTAAGAACAAAGAAATTGAAACGGCTTCATTTCGCACAACGCCCGTAGACTTTCAAAGGCATAAGTTACATTACACCCGATCAAGAACAAAAGCCCCTACACGCTAGAATCCGCTAAAGCCTTCCCCGCAGTCACTGTCAATTGTGTAGGTGGGTGTAGCGTCACCCCAAGGGGCAACAATGTCGACCTAAATATTACACGAGCTAGGGGAGATCGTTTGAGTTGATAAAGGAACACATAACATAAATTTGATTACAAGTTCATAAGGAAATTATAATTGATAAGGAAGGAATCGAGGTTACGCAGCTGTGAATTGTAGACCACGGGGAGTCGCTCTCAATAGATCGCTGATGATGTGGAATTATATTTGCGATCTAATCAAGAAGGTTACATACTCGGGATATTACGATAATGGCGATGTATAGAGAGAAAGAGTTATTCATGAAATTAAATAGATTGTGTAAATATGAAACGAAATATTTTGACCTAATTAACAGATCAAAAATTACTATAGATATTTCAAAGTGAAGATTTATACGGACTTTTTGCGTTCGGTCGTCGACGAGTAAAAAAATAATATTCGTCATTTTTAACTGTAAACAAAGAAGTTCGACGCACGATGCTGAGTTTTTTTTAAATGAATTTTTTTTATTCATGAAAAGAAACCAAAGCATCACTAACTATATACCTATCGAAGTTTAAAATTTAGGAAATTCCATACAGAATTCATGTCCTATTTCCCGTAAGAAATTAGTTTTTAGTGTGTAGGTATAATTAAATAATTAATACATATCACGAGATTGTAATAAAATTTTTAAATATGTAGATAATATAAATAAGTTATGAACTAGATACTGACCTTGATTCTTCTAAAAGCAACGGCGCCTGACAAGCTAGGCAATGTTGTTCGGTTGGTCCACTACATGAGTCACAGGTCGAATGACATCTTCTACATCGACCTGCTGTATAGTACTCTGCTGTAAGGAACAAGTAATAGGTCGTATGAATATATGAGGGACTTGGAATATACGTATGAATTACTGAGGAAGGAAGACGGATGTGAAACTTACCAGTGTCGCATTTGTCACTGCCGTCTGGTAAGCATTCACCCTTCTTATTGAGACTCCATTTATCATCGCATGACAGACAGATTGCTGTGTTACATGTTGAACAACCGATGGCACATCTGGAATTGTTAATTTGTGTTACTCGTATGTGTTAGATGCATGTGGCATGTTGTTAACGTTGGTAATAATTGTAATTGTTTTGAAATTTTCATTTTGTTTTTTATTAAAATACTGAATACTATAATGCTATACTCACGAAATGCATTCTCTCCTTTTCTTGTCTTCGTAAAAAGCCTTTGGACATTTTCCCGAACATTTGCCGCTAAGTGCATAATGTCCCGGCCTGCAAGACACGCACTCAGACTCCCTCGAGCCGTTGCACGTCTCGCAAGATGAGTGACAGGACTCGCAAATGTACTCAGACGTCTCGTAAGTGGCAAGAGGACAGGCGGCGTAACAAGATCCCTCATGTAGCACTAAGTGATGCTCGCATGACAAACAAGCGTCTGCTCTCTCCGTACAAGATGCGCAGTTGGAAGCGCACGGAGAACACGTGCCTTCGTCTGTATTCTCAAAATAACCATCCGGACATTGCTGCAGGCATACCGCTAAGTCAGCGACTAGTAGATGCATAGGTGCACAAGTCAAACACGAATCTTGTCCTGCTCCAGCGCACGTTTCACACGACTCGTGACACGGCCAACACACTCCACCCTGGTTCGCGAAGCTGCGTGGCGGGCAGCGAGAAACGCAAGTGTTGTCGAGTCTGTAGTGTTTGCAGGCTATACACTGTGTCGGTCCTTTGCCGTAACACCCCTGGGAGTCACACTCGGGGTCGCATACGTGTTGAACGCGTTTGTCGTTTACGTCGGCTAGCACGTTCTCTCTTTGCGCTGATGGAATATTGTGTCCTTCGAGAGAGTTCGAGATATCGGAAATTTCTTGATTCAAATGGAAACTGTCGTATGCGTCTGCGATATAGGAATCGGGAATTTGATTGAATCTTTCTGCTGTTTGCAAATTTATCTGCGTCGATCCTTGAGGCCTCTTCGATCGCAATCGTACGGGATCAGTAGAAGTACCATAGAATATAAGCTGCCATTTCTTTAGGATTCCGGGTTGATCGACGTGATGGTTTCCCGCATTGTTAACTTGAAGATTCCATCGACCTTCTGCCCTTTCTCCCCAAAAATGTACACTTAAAAATGGCCAGTCGTCAAAGTTCGAACTTACCACGTCTCGCGGCCTCTCAAATAGGAGCGTGGAGGTCGTGCCCATTGGTGATGTTAAGAGGATCCTTAGATTTCCCCGAGGAAAGAAACGTAAGGAAATTTTACATTGGACGTGTTCTAAAAATCGAACTTCATTTACAGTTCCACTGCAGCCGTTGACATCCATGTGGACGGTCAGCGTATACCCATAAGTGGTTTCTATTCTTTTGTCTTCGTTGATTTCTTGCGATTTGCAGATATGCTGTGGGGGAACAGTCATCCATTGCTCGGCAAGAGTTACCATTTCTGCAGCATCCATCAATCCGTAACCAAACTTATGACTGACTTTTCTTTTTACCCCATTTAGCATCCACCCAGTCTCTTTCTCTAATGGTTGTGATCGTGACGTCATTACTACTAAATATTGCATGTCCCGCCACGTCAGGTCAGTGTTCGCTTCTAGAGTAAGTGCACAAATTCCAGCTGCTAAAGGCGCAGATGCGGACGTTCCAGTGTGTTCTGCTGTACAAATATGATCTGGTCTTAGTCGTGCATCCATGTCAACAGTGGCCACACTCTTGTCTCTACCGGGAGTCCCTGAGCTAAAAGTTGAAGCAAGTGTAGAAGAGCATTCTTCTAGATACCAAGGTTTGTATCCACCTTGAGTAGCACTTGATATTGATAAAGTGAATATACTATTTGTGTATCCATCACAATTACACGAGTCCGTGTGTCGGCCACCATTTCCAGAGGCCCATACAAAAATTGATCCCTTGCCTCTCCTTCCATTCGTCACACCATAAATGAAAGCTCTGAAAGAAACAAAGTCACAATGATATATTTTTGTTTGCCTTTTCAACACATGACTGTTTTTAATGAATGATTCTAAATCAGTGACGCGTTTACAAATTATAATGCTAATGAAAGATATTTCTTTAGTTTACCCTACATTTTAGTCATTCCACATGAAATGTGTATACCTACTCATATAGTAGTAAAATTCTGGTTATATATATAAAGAAAAGAAACCGACCTCCTCGCTAAAGGACCAGGTCCATCCACAGTTTTTCCATCGTCCTCTGGTCCCCAGGAGGCGCTGTAAACGTCAATGTGATCGGGATTGAACCCCAAAGCTCTAGCTTCGACGGCGTCGTTTACGACTCCGTCCAACATCCTGACTCCACCTACGCTGGCGTTATAGGCAATGCCAACTCCGCAGAACTGGTTAAAAGCGACAGCTGCCACTTCACCTGCACATCTCGTGCCGTGTTTGTTGTCGCCGTTATCTTGTGGTGTTGGATCTGAGTCATTCCCATTTATGTCGAATGATGCTTTTGAGTCCTAAAAGAGTAACCTATATCAGAAATATGTATTTTTTCAAGTAGTTGCATCATTATGTATGGGGTTACTTAGAAATCTCATTGTCGTATGATTTATCCTTCGACCACATTTATCGATTTTAAGCAGTTCTTTTCGATACAGTAACTATACTTACATAATTCTGCGCGAGGTCTGGATGATTAGTTTGTATGCCATCATCCAATATGGAGACCACGACTCCCTTCCCTGTATAGCCTTTCTGCCACGCAGGACCAACGTTCATGTCAAGCCCGTCTGCGGCAGCACCATTCTGTGTAACATTATCGAATCCATTTCTCACTAGAATTTATATACTTTTCAAAACAGCTAACACATCCAGACAAAAATATTTAAGCTCCATAGAAGTAGATGTTTCCTTTGACGCCACGCCAGCGGCTGTTCTATCCGACAGTTTTTGGAGACGGATTATCCAATTCCTTCTTGAGCAAATTTTATATTTTCATCATTTTATTTGTGTGATGTTAAGCGACCTTTTTTAATAATTTCGGCAAGAAAATGAAAATTTTAGATTGATATGAAAAAATCATAAAACTTCCAAAATTATTCAGCCTGACAGTTATTTAAACCTGGGTCTCCAATACATTTTTGAAGTTAATTCTGTTTCGTGTAGTATCATATTGTATAGCGACTTGCAAGATAAACAAGGCAAAACAAAAGCGTCAAAAATTTGAGATATATACATACATACAAATGGATGAAATATGTACCGTGTGGGGCCGGTACTTAAAAGAATGACCCCACTGCATCTCTTCACATGCCATGTCAGCCTTAGTTTTGTCAGCCTTAATAGCTCAGTGGTGCAGAGAGTCAACTGTCGCTATTGCTTGTTAAGCAACGCTGGGTGCGGTC
>WYDE02202516.1:0-10125 GCA_009867175.2 Adela reaumurella
TGCTACACTCAGTTTCGTTATAAAACGTTTCTTTATCTGAACGGATTATACGAGCATTGTTCATTTGCTTGCGCGCGCCGGGTATCGATGGTGTTTTGTTTCGTTTTAACACTGGACTTTTTCTCCATATACAATCACGCCCCATGTCGTCCTGGAAATTTTTAAATTTTTTTTTTATTGAAACTGACACGGAAGGCTACACATCACCTAATGCACCAGCCCTATTACCGGCGTAATATCACTCGAGTGAGTGAAAAGTTTCAACCAATCGTAAGCGTTAACGCAATCGACACGGCCAGTCTGCACGTCAATTACGAGTTAAAGCCGTGTTATTCACCCGTGATGATCGTTTGAATTTAGTATGCAACACGGTGAAGCGAAACTTTCACTTCACCGTGTCGCATACTAAATTCTAACAATCATCACGGGTGAATTACACGGCTTTAACTCGTCATAGACGTGCTGATTGGTTGAAATCGTGGCGTTGTCTCTTCACTCGCTCATGTGATGTTAGCACGGGCACGGCCCGGTATTCTGGTACCAGTAATGTGAGCCTAACCCCTTGGTGAATTATGTAGGTAGGTGCCATATCAGAGCTTCCCTCAATTCCAGCCGGCTACACTTAACTGGACGGAAAACACTAACTATGTTTCATAGCCGCTTCGGCCGACCTTCATTCAGTGCAGTGGTACCAACCCGATAATCTTGAAAACAATTGTAGCATGCCAGAAGGATTCGATCGAACCTATAACTCTGGCATTAAAAGTTAATGCTTTAACCGCTAGGCTGCCCGTCTCGCCGAAACGTCGAGAAGCATTAGCCCGGTCTACTGCAAACCGCATTTGGCGCGAACGTCTCCGCACCGCCTCGCTCGCTTTGACGTTAAAAACAAAATGGCGACGCAAGATGGCGGCCCCGACGTCAAATTATGTTTATTCAGAGCGTCAAGACGAACACGGGCGAGACAAGTCGGCCGAGATGTGGGTGGCGTGCAGGGGCCAAGGATTTAAGAGCAGGCAGACGTTGCAAAATCGACCTTCGGGGGTTTTTTCCCAACCCCTAAACGCTGTCCGATTTTTATATTTTTTAATTATTGTAATATAGTTATATACCGTGTGGAAGCAGTACTTAAAAGAATGTCTCCACTGCATCTATTCCCATGCATGTCGTAAAAGGCGAATAAGGGATAAGAACAAGATGCCGTGCTAAAGGGCGACAGGCTCGCAACCTCTCACCTTGGCACGGTACTTTCACCGATTCATGCAACAGGTGGGTCTTCGTGCCTTACATGCTGCTTGATAAAATATCTTGTCCGTATACCTTGCGAAACGTGGTGGTCGGTGTTGTGCTGTAGTTTACAAGAGTTCTTGCAGCACAACACCGATTGTCGGGATTCAGCGTGAGTGATATGTATGTATGTATGTAATAAAGACCCAATGGGGGGTATGAACCCAATGTGGTAGTGCCTTGCCCCCGCTAGATTTTTTTATAGAAAACATATGACGAACGCCAGGCTTACGCAGAGATGTAGCACGACGGAGACCATGGCCGTTCGTATATTTAGAGGGCTGCGAATACCTGTCGGCCAGCTAGTTGCCCCCTCAAATTGTATTTGAAGCAGCCCATACTGTCATTGGCGGAAAATATGTAGGAGGGCGTGCATTCCACAGGTTAGCAACCCTGTAAATAAAGGATTTACAGGAGGATTTTTCCTTAGTGGGTGGATATCGACAGCGTGTGGAGGGATTCCCAACTGGTTTCCCGTGGAGCGATGGAAAGAAGATGGGGATGGAGGGATTGCGTCGTGTAGGTGCTTTGCACTCTCGGCCGTACCGGCGATAGAACACGCACAATGATACATTATCCCTGCGGAGTTGCGGGGTTCCTAAGTTCCGAGATCATCAGGTTCGTTTACGAAGCGAACAGAGAAACGCTGAAAGGAGTCTAGGAAGCCAAGCAGGTGCTTCGCGGATCCATCCCACAGAACAGTACTCCACGCACGAACGAATCTGTGCTTTGAATAGCAGCAGCTTTAGGCTCCCGACGACCTAAAGCAAACTGCAGGTCATCTATCTATGTTACCAGCGGAGGTGAGACAGATTTGGAAAAATCTTTCAGAGATCTAAGCCCAGCACATGACCACCAAAACTTAAGAAGAAGATGATGAAACTATTGTTGGAAAAATCTTGAAGAGATCTACGCCCAGCCCAGGACCACCAAAACCTAAGAAGAAGATAATGAAACGAATGTTGGAAAAATCTTGCAGAGATCTACGCCCAGCACAGGACCACCAAAACCTAAGAAGAAGATGATGAGAAACGAATGAACAACCGCTGGCGTAATTTCGTGTGTTTCGAGATCCGTGTGAATCTTCTCTCGAGTCCGAAAAAGTTGCGCCGAATAAATATTAACTTTTTCAATTATTTCTGACAAGGTGTCGTCGAAGCGGCCCCGGAAAACTTGAAGAGACTACTTTTTAATAATCCATCCAGCTGCCGAGAGGGGCGGACTTAGCAAACACGAAGCGCACTCTTGGGAAATAACATAAATATTAAATGGTATCAATATCTAATTAATTGTGCATCCTTATTCGCAGAATTTCGATAAAAAAACGTACCTAGTCGATAAATTGACAAAATCTTAAATTAGAACTCGTATTGAAAATAAAATTGTAACTTGTCACTTATACCCATCGAATGTTTCTTTGACAAATTCAATCAATAACCTTTATTTTAACATTAAGTGTTCAAAATTACTATTGATTAATTAATAAGTTTGTGCAATACAATAAGGTGCCATATTACAGGTAAACAAAACAATAAGTATTAAGATAAAATTAGGTATCTAACATAAGAAAATGGATAAAAATATAAAATTTAGTGATATACAAATTAATGTAATATAAAATGCTTACCTCTGAAAAACTACACACTTAAATTAAACACCAAAAATAATAATATTGTTTGAGATTACGGTGTTTTCGGTGATTGTTGTAGACATCAAAAGTCGCTGCGGTACCAGCTCGCAGTCCTGATAATGCTCACGTCGCATCGGGCGAAACATGTCACCACGGTGTCTACAAGAATCACCTCTAACAATATTATGTGCATTGTCGGTGCAAACTTAAAAACCAAAAATAATTCAGAAAATATACTAGGATCTCCCTTAAACCTTGTTGTCCTTAATTCAAATTAGGCCAACATTTAGGTGTTCAAAAACGTCGACCCCCATACGTCTTAGGGCGCCTTATTTATATGATATTTTTTCATTTATCCAGCCCTAAGCCCAGCGCACACGTTCTGCAAGATTAATGCCCTGCGCGGGCCCTGGGGCCTTATGAAGATATACGTTGCGTTGGTCCAACGTCACCTAGCCACCGGTTATGGCGTATTATATTTTCCTTCAAATAAGAGGTGACCTAGGAAAAAATCTTGCGGTAAATCATTAAATTTAACGAAAATAATGTACAAATCTACCTTTAAAATAACATATGCCAACCATATTACAATACCTATAACCGAGATACGTCCTAAATGTATACATACATACATGCCTTAATATACATTTAGTAAAAGATATGGGATATAGAGTAGTGCCTTGCATCATACCTGCTGAGTATGACTAAATAAACTCTCATGCATAAATGCTTACAGTATATACTATAAAACCCTCATAAATTCTAAATACTTGAAACAAAATTTGCATGTTTTCTATTTAAATTTACAGTTAAACCGTATAAAGTTAATTAATGAACGTTATAAAAGGCGGTTCATGAGTCTAGTGCGTGATGATACATACGGAACTTGTTGAGCGATTCTCTAGTTTGCTATTCGTTCTCGACGAGATCGCAGATAAGACACGTTGTAACCATATGGCGGGAAAGTACTCTGCATTAGGAACCCTCGGTGTATACAGGTGGATTGTCTACAAATATTTTACATTGTCTTGTTTTTAAATTCCACAATTTTTTTGGTTTTATGTAATACTCGAAGTTGTTTAAACAGCGAAGATTATAATAATAATATTATTAGATGTATTCATTCAGGCAATTATTTAGAGATCGTAATATATAAACTTTTCTGCTTCAGAAAAACACATATTATATTTTTATATAAAAAATTGGAAAAGTTTCCTTCTTCTTTCAATTAACTTGGAACGGTACATATACACTCATACATACCATCATGCCTCTTTACCGGAAGGGTAGGGCCTCCGGGAAAGTCCTCCTCCGCTGAATTGTACTGCCTACCGATAGGCAGTGACAATTGATACGGTTCTGACAGTCATCCTTTGCTTCATCCACTGGCATGCATCGCTTCATACATACGCGCCGATTACGGGTGCTGCGAGCAGACTTTTCCGTAAAAGTTTACCTATTTGGTCGTGGTATTTTTTTGTAGTGAACGGGCATGGTTATTGGGCCCAGACTTCCAAAAGGTTAGACACAGCTAATAACACCGCTCCTTGAGAAACCACGCTCAGAGAGGCGCCACTCCAGCTGTAAGGCAGACAAAAAGGATCGCCGAGGGCGGCCCCGTTCGACCTTTCCTTCCACATTCGCTTCATACATTTGTTTGGCCATTCTCTCACCATCCATTCTTTCCGTGTGTCCAAATCATCTGAGCATACCTTTCTCTATCCTTGTAGCTGGCTTCTTTCAATGCAAACTTGGTACAATAAGGTAATTAAATAAGCCGGGTAGTATGACCGACTACCTGCTTACTAAACACTTTAATGTATCAAAATAGACTTTTATAAAATATTAAAAATATCATTCTCAAAAAAATTTCTTCAACCATGCAATTTGATTATGGATAACCTCGATTTTTTTAACGCGCACTTCGAACTGTCGAAATTTGCTAGGTTTGCTGAATTGAATTAAACCGTCCGCTTACTTCCTCACATCTCCGCCGACGACGCATGTGCGCCCTGCGCCTCTACCATGCTAACATCACACGAGCGAGTGAAGAGACAACGCTACGATTTCAAACAATCTGGGGGCGTGTCGAGTGCGTTAACGCTTACGATGGTTGAAACCTCTTCACTCACTCGATTGATATTACGCCGGTAGCAGCCCTGCACTCTATAGTTAGTTTTAGCCTAACGATTTGACAGCTCGAATTGCACAGTTCTAAAAGTTTGCAAAGTATACTTCGTATACAATGATCCGGTTCCGTCATTCGATATATTAAGAAAGAATGTAAACGCGAATAACTTCTAAACTACTAAACAAAATTTTCATGAAACTTTACCTGTATTATTTACATTAATATAAATATAAAATAACTTCAATTATATTTAATTAAATGGGATTAAAAAAGTTTTATGCCGTTATAAATTCACCTATTACTCCGAACTTGTTTTAGTCTAATAAGGTTACGAATGTCTATTCTTAAAAAAAGTTACATGATTGTCTTAACAATATTTTTGAAAATTTATGAGGGTTCAATTGTTCACAATTTGAATTGTATTGTTTATTCATCATCCATAGGCAGTACACTGCACTCAGATTTGTCATATGTTAACATTATTTTTACATTTAGCTGTAATTTTACATGTAGCTAGTTCATAAAATACCTAATAAAAAAACATGTAGGAAAATTATAGTTTCCGAAACCTACTGACACAGCAAAATTAGCCAGTTGAAGTGACAGTGATCTGACCACACAGCTCGTTATACTAATGATCTATTAGGAATTCGCCTGCTGGAACTGGAAGACGGTGTAAGGTAGGGTACGAGGAAAATATACTCAATTTGGAAGGGGATTGGAGGGGGAATATCAGTGGACGAAAATGGCACACAACAAAGCGTTGGGGAGTCGATTCTTTGCCAGTAGGTAATGTTTATGGTGATAGTGATACACATTTATAATTCTGGAAATCACTGAAAATTACAGAAGTGAATTGTATGTATATTCACATTTAATTATGCACCTATATAATACTTAATGGAAAGTAACGATCGCAATATCGCAATAGGTAATTTTGACCCATCCTGCCCTTTTTTATCGAAACAAAACTACATTTTAGTCAATGGAATCCTCCTAAGATCGATGCTACTGCAGCCACCCACTCAAACAAGATCAGTAATCCGTAAGCGTTCTGCAGGGAAGGTATGTCGCTAATTCTCTCTCCTTACAAAACAAAAAACCAAAATTATAAACACGCATCTGCGTGATTAATTGAGGTCCCTGATTCGTCCTTAAGGCCACACATCCTGTGTTTGTACAAAGTTGTTCAAACTCATATATCCGCCATAGTATTAGCATACATATAGGTATTAGCGTGGTATTTACAACGTACATATTATACGAGGCAAATCAAAAAAGTGTTCATACATTTATACCACTCTTAATAATTAATAACCAATAAGTTCGTGCTATAAGGGTTTTTTTCGATTTTAGTAAGTTCCATATAACCAAAAACTTGTCTACTCGCATCTGGTGCTGTCTCGCACAATACTTGAACGTAAATCCCGCCCGCCCTTGTTTGGGCGGCTGCGAGGCGGGAGGGGGGCGGGGGTCGAGCCACGTGGGCGGTCGCCAGATGTTCCGTTTCAGACCGACTTCAAGATTTGGGACATTCGTATTCCGGCGGCGACACCATTTCGTTGCACTGCGTGCGTCTAAACGACGCTTACGCCTCGCTCGCTACGACGACGTAGGACCGGATCAATAATGCTACTAAAACTTCCGTATATTTCTATCTTTCTTAGACAAATTCTCAGTTAATCGCACCATTATTAATTATTCCGGTTAATTCGTTTTGTGTTACAACACATAACGAAATGATGACGTCTTGAAATAAACAGATGAACTATTTTATTACTTTTATTATTGACATTAATATGAGGGCCGTAAGAGAGCGTCCCAAATCATACTGGCTTGTTCTGGAGAATCTGCATAGTAATTTTAGTACACGCATATAATCTAAAATTTAAAATTAAATACCTAGGAGACTTAATGAAAGAAATAATTCTCATGTATTTCAGATTGTGTTTCAGAATATTCGACCTGATTATTATACAATTCGCAATCAATTTATTTTGAAAGTGCGTATATTATTTAAAAAAATCTATTTGTATCATAATAATGAGACGTTGGTTTTTTAATGTGCCTACCTACTTCACCGATAATTCTATATACATATGTACTAAAGTCCAGATAAGAAGCAGCAACAGCCAAAGAAATCACGCTTACGCTTCTCGTTCGTTCATTCTCGTTGTTGGTAAGTCTTGCAGCAACGTCATGCGAGTCACTAGAAAGAGACAGATATATCTTCTATTTCTCTTTATTTCGAAAGTTGGTAATTTGGGAACGGACGAAATTTTGTATAAGTAGGTCACGCTGTTAAACCGGCCATGCGGAACGAACGGGCGTTTAAATAGTACAAACATTGCTTTTTGCTGCGAGACTACGTTACCATACCTAGAATATTAAAAAACGTATTTCCTTAAAAATCAAGTTGCTTGAAAATCATATATGTATATGAGAACGCTGCCGCGACACGAGCGTTCTATAGAATGCATGGTTTCAGTACCGCAATAGATGTCGCCTTTATTATACTCGAAAGTGTCTGTATCTCACTGTAGGAATGTTTCTTCATTCATATATATATATAACTGTACATTATGTTAAATCATCGAATTAATTCAAGTGAGAGTTTTGCGTTACTGAGGTGAGTAGTATTTTCGTCGGGCTATGGTCTCGGATCGAACGTGTCATCCTTGAGACTTCTACTTTTGGGATCTTACTGTAGAGCGCACTTGTATATGCGAGCGAGTTCATCAGCTCGTTGGCTCAGTGTGGCGATATTCAATATTCGATTACCGATGTTAAGTAATGCTGGGCGCGGTCAGGACTTGGATGGGTGACCGCTTAACCGTAGACTCTGGTTGTGGTTCGGATTCCACGTTAAACTGTAGGTCACTTCCCTCTCCTTACATGGTGGTAGGGTTAAACCCGCCCGGTTTGGTACTACCACACTGAATGAAGGTCGGTCGCAGCGGCTATGAAACATAGTTCGTGTTTTCCGACCAGTTCATTGAAGCCGGCTGGATTCGAGGGAAGCGCTGACATGGCACCTACCTACATAAGGTGTTTAGGTCACTGGTACCAGAAAAACTGGTGCATTAGGTGTTGTAGCCTTCCGTGTTAGATTCAATAAAAAAAAAAAGATATATACCAGTTCTCACACAACCAGCTTCGGAGAGTGAAGAGCATTTGTGATTTTGCAAACATTATGTTAAAACAAATATAATATATTGTATAATATAAGGTCGTGAATTGTTTAGTAGCATTGTTAATAAGTAACTAGAAACATCCGCGTCGCGATCGCCCGCGATTAAAAAGAAAATCATGTCATTTAATTTGCTGACCAGTTGTACATCCCGTCCGTGGCGCCGACCACAACATATTCGCTCATTGCTGCGACCACCGAAGGGATAACGCAGTGGTAAATATCCTATAAAAATGCTCACTTAGTAGAGAATACGTCAGTGAAAACCCCATGTGAAATGATTTAAGTTATTTTCGAGTTATTAACAAAAATAATGTTCAACGTTTCAATGGGGCATATTTTATTTATTTATTTATTAATGAACAGGCAGCCTTAGCTGATGTGTTCATATCAAAATTTATTTTTAGATAGTTTTTATATATATATTTTTTTTATTGTTGATTGTTAAGTTTTTATTTTTTTTTTTTCGTTCTTGACGTCGACGTTCTATTTACATACATACATTGTTATACATGATGTACAGATTTTCTGCTTTATGTATTAGGATGCAAAATTGTTAGTTAAAATAGGGTGACATGCTCCAATGGGGCAATTATTCAATCCTGGCTGGGCTGAATACTTTTTCGAATTGTTACGTTTCATATAGTGAAGGATGAATTTTATAGTGACGTGCAAGCTAAACACGGAAAACAAAAGAAAATACAATAAAAATTATACTTTAGCTCAATTACAGGAAATTTGGCATGCTGTGTGTTTAATGATAGCCACACACCTTACGAGAAACTTGCAAACTTGCGCAAGCCTAGGCTTGCGCAAGTTTGCATGACATCCACAAGTATGGAACTTTGGTCAAGTACATACATACATACATATCACTCACACTACATCCCTACAATCGGGGTAAGCAGAGCAATCGGTGTTGTGCTGTAAGCACTCCGGTAAATTACAGCACAGCACCGACCACCACATTTCGCAAGGTATTCAGACAAGATATCAAGCAGCATGTAAGGCACGAAGACCCATCTACTGCATGAAAGGGTAGAAGTACCGTGCCAAGGTGAGAGGTGGCGAGCCTGTCGCCCTTTAGTACGGCATCTTGTCCTTATCTCTTAGTCACCTTTTACGACATGCATTGAAAGAGATGCAGTGGAGTCATTCTTTTAAGTACCGGCCCCACACGGTATATACGTTAAAAATATATGCGCTTATAGACCTCTCGGTACATACCTACATATTTACTTATCATCTCGCCTATGCTCGGAGGGATAAACAGAGACAATTGACGTTTCTGACGTAGGTATATCATTTGCTTAAGGCTGCATGTGTAAATCGCGGATTACAGCATTTTGAGAGTTATAAATAATTTTTTTCGGCGCATTTATTTACTCGTAGTAAACTCAATTATACTGAAAATTTAAGGCAAGAATGTTGTGTGTACTACAATGTGTTTTTCAATACTACATAAAATTTACTTTCTGTACAATGTCAACTTAAATCACAGCCTTTTCAGAAATTGCAGCGCAGAGGATACTTACACCAGCAAGTAGAGCTTAAGAAAACATAAAATAAGAAAGTACCCAGTAGAAAGATATAAGCAAGTCCTCTAGGTATATTTCTATTGAACGAATTTTTACAATTTTGTTATAGTGTTCTTAATCTTATTGCCTCAAATAATGAAATATTTATACAAAATTATGTGACCCAAAAAGTCATTATTATATCTCATTAGTGATTAAAACCTAATACACACGTACAAAAAATTTATCTATTTTCTTTATATATTATAAATAATATTCATATTATTGTCTACTTTTCCTTCAAAAGTTCTTTAGTTCTTAGTTCTTTATTCAGCATCATACGGTAGTATACTACACTTGAATTTGTCAA
>WYDE02202527.1:0-10124 GCA_009867175.2 Adela reaumurella
TATTATGAAGGTGTTTAGAGATAATTAAATTGATCCAAATTCGGAGTGATGGGAGAAGGTTATGAATTCTGTATAATGCAATTTTGAAAAAACTTGAGGCTTCTATCCGATCCTGAGAAGATCTTGACAGACACGCAGATGGACAGAAGGACCGACTACAAAGTGAACCTATAAGGTTTCCGTTGTTCCCTTTTGAGATAAGGACCCCTAAAAACAGAAAATTAAGGTTAGACGACGTCATTGCCAAAACAAATGACGAACGCCGTTAGCGAAGATCCCTGAAGTGTTAGTTTTTGCAACGTTAATATCTTTTTTATTCCATAACATATTGCAAGAACAGAAATACGACATTTTAAGTACCTATTTGCAACATCTTTTAATTTAGAAAATAAAAAAATTCCGGACAAACGTCCATGAAAAGAAATGGGCTTTTTCGCTCCGTCGCATCAAACGAAAAAATCGATGTGCAGACACTAAAAAAATTACCATCATTTTATGTTTTTACCCGCGACGGAACGGAGAAGGTGTATGCATTTATGGTGATTTGTTTGTTTGTGTGTTTGTTTGTGTGTGCACTCGAATGATGCGACTTTTCTCTAAAACGGTTTGACCGATTTAGATACGGTTTTCTGTAATGGGTTAGAGATGTTACTCAGTTAAGTCGTCAGGGGGCACTGCAATAATAGACATTAACGAATTTTGCCACTATCTCCATAGCAGAATGACTTTCTGTGAAGGGTTTTTTCATTAATTGTCGATTGTTCATGCATATGTGTTATGGTGCTAACTCGCCAGGGGGCGCTACAGTGAATGTTAACGAAATTTGTCATAAAATTACACGTCACGAAATTTATCTATGTAACGGGTTGACCGATTGAGATAGGTTTCTGTAAAGGGTTTGACATTAATCGGCGATTGTTCGAACATGGGTGTTATGGCGTTGACTCACTAGCAGTGTAATAAACATTTTTCTTTCGCTCCGAAGTAGGAAGGTGGCGGACAGGATGGAATGGGGCGGGAGGGCCCGAATGGCAGAGGGGTTGAAAGGTGGTAATCGGCGGTAGGTGGGACGGGGCGGGAGATGCGGGCAGGGCAGAATGCGGCGAAAGTGGTGGGAGACGGCGGAAGGGTCGAGGACAGCGGTTGGTTTATGGGTAAGCTGTACCGAAGGGGTGAGAGGCGGGTTATGACGGCGGGATGGAAAGTGGAGGAGGAGGCAAGAGTGGGACGGGGGGTGGAGGACAATTGCAACACAATAGCGCCACAAGTGAAAGGTACTTCGTTACAACCGGGTGTCCCACGACACCTCTCGTTTTTTACTTACGACTGGTCGGAGGTGTATTTTGATATGGCTAGGCGAGTAGCATCTGCCGATGAAGGGTACAGAATATTTGCAAAACGTCAAACCCAAAGAAGGACAGACAGATATTGAGACAGAAACGTAGGAATTCTATAACAAGTTTAAAATAAAAACAAAATAAAACATTATGAAAAATCCCACGGCGGAATCGAAACACTATTAAATAAATTTTTTAAAAACCCCCGACTACCCAAGAAAATCCGTCGGCGGACTGTTATGTTCATATCTGTTCCCAATTTCAATGAAAATTTAGCAGTATAGAACAGCTATTATGTGTCTCTTGAGATGCATCAATATCAATTTACATACCCATCATAATTTCAATTATCTAAATACAAAATTATTGTCCACTTCAGGGCAGGAAATGGCAGTCTCCGACGGATTTTCTTGGATCGTCGGGGGTTTTAAAAAAAAAATATATAATTCTTTTCCGATAATGTCGTGGGTTTTTTCAAAATCTTCAATTTAGTTTTTGTGTGCATTATTTGTTATTATAAGTGCGGTAGGAGTATAATTTACGGATCACGATTATACCGAGCACTTGCCAGAGATCTAAGTGTCACATTAAATAGTGCTTCGCTTTCATAGCATCCCCAGAGTTTCAGTAAACGTGTTTCGTAGCCGTGCTACGACAATAATAAAATTAAATCTGGGAATGTACAGCCGAACTACATTCCACGTCTGGCGTTGCCACGAGGCATATTAAATTGAATAATGGAATTTATGTGATGCGGGTAGATAGACGAGTGCACCGGCAGACTTCGGCCGCACAACGGAGCGCGGTTGACGCAAAACCCTCTTCGCGGATGTGGCGTAGCGCTCTACGCGGACGTGGCGTATCGCTCTACGCGGAGCGGCGTAGCACTCAACGCGGCGGCGGCGTAGCGCTCTTCGCGGTGGCGGCGTATTTCTCTACGTGGAGGCAGGCAGGCAGCTATGCGCTCTTCGCGGAGGCGGCGAAGTCCTCTACGCGGAGGCGGCGAAGTCCTCTTTCGAGTTCGACCCCAAATCGAGTTTATTTTACACAATTTAAAAATAAATAAATGTTTTAATATTAACGCAACTATTTATCGTAGCCATATAAATTATTTTAAAATGTTTCATGTTATGTGAACTTTATTTGGTAGCCACTTTATTAGGAAATTTTCGAACAACTCAATATTTTGTTTGTCGCATGCCCTTTTGGTAAGTATACATTGAACAATCTCAATTTCTTTTAATGCTGTTCGAATATGGCGTACAAAAAGCAGTATGAAAAGTGAAAGCTTTTAAAATAATAATGAAAACAACAGACGAGAAGTAATTTAATACAGTTGCGAGAATAATACAAGTGAATGAAACCCTCGGAAATTTCACAATTGCTTTACACACAAAATACAATTAGCCTATCCGAGCCAGCCTCACGAAGTCGCGCTATCTTCTGTTACCCAAAACGTACGGTAGCATGAGATGTAATGTTATATTCCATTAAATTTGCATGATTTCAGTTTGCGTGATGAAACGGCCTCGGATTTTGTTCAGAGAACACACGTATACGCGATACAGTTTATCCATCGGGGAGTGAGTCGCGTGTCGAGTTCTCGTGCAAGATGCCCACAGTTCAACCTCCTGCGGCTGCCCGTATTTATAACGTCAGAATTTATACTCGAATAGGGTCAAAAAACTTTTGGTGTCTGTTTGACTGTCTGGTCTATTTGTCCGCACAGGAGATGTGAGAAACCTAAACGGTTTGGCTGATTTGGCTGAAATTTTGTAGGTTAATCCTAAGTGACAATAGCTCGCTATACACCAATTTAAAATGTCCTAGAAGAACTGGCAGGAAACTTCCCTGAAATATTTTCAATGTCCATCCCGAGTATCGCGTAGCCTGTTACTACAAGACTGGCGTACATCTAAATAAATAAAAATAAATATAGACTTTTCTGCTTAGCAGGAGGCGAACTTATTGCCGGAGGCAATCTCTTCCAGCAACTTTTATACACTACAACACTTTCGTATTGTTAATGTATAGGTTTCCTCACGGTGTTTTCCTTCACCGAGGTGCATCCTAATTTTGCACACAAATTTTCACCGAGATTTTAAAATTAAAATAGGCTACTCGTGAACCCTTGTATTATTTAAGTATTTTTATGTTATTTCTTGCTAGAATCTCCCGCTTCACCAACGCCGGCGCGGCAACATATTTGCAGATTGCTCCAACCAAGTCGTCGAGTCGTTCTCGAGTTATATTATAAGCGAACATTAAATCGCTATAACGCATAGTTAATTATTTACACACATAGTTACAGATTTTCTGACTTAGTAGGATTAATTCATGAACATGTTTTCCCCAATAATTAATTTTAGTTTTTGGGGGAAAACATGTTCATGAATCGTTTAATTTTAATTTTATTAATTATTTAAAAAATTTAGAAATCTAAGTTTTTTTTAAACTTCCTCGATCGTTAAACAACATTTTGAAAACTTCTCGCGGCGAATTTATTGGATTGTTCCAGCGTTTCGAACAGAGCGCCCTGGTCGTGGACACGGAGACGTCAGCTCGCTATCGTACCTAAATTCGCCGCGAGAAGAGCCGGAAGTTTTCAAAGCGTTATACGAAATTTTTTAATTTATTTATATTACAAATTTAGGTGACGCATGATGGTACGAGTAAAGCGGAATATCCGTTTTTGTTGTAGCTTCTTACCTATACTTCGGCCGCCGAGGGAATGCGTTCTTGACGTCTGTCAGTTCAACATTTATTTTGAACATAGTGTCATACATAGCGTCACGCCTGTTTCCCAGTGGAGTAGGCAGAGACAACGGATCTCCACGTGCCACGAACCTGACACACCTCTGCCGCTTCTTGCAGACTCATAACATTCTTCATACATGCTCCTCCGTTACGGGTACTGCGCAATTGCGCCTTTGAGAACCTGCACGATCTGTTCTAGGTACGTGCGTCTAGGACAACCCTTCCCGACTCTCCCACTCACATTCACTCCAAAAATGTCTTTTGATTGGTCTTCTATCTTCCGTTCTTCCAACATGACCAAACCACCGAAGCATTGCTTTCTCAATCCTTGTCGCTATATCTTCTTTCGGCCCACAACTTTCTCACACTTCACAATTTCTCAATCTGTCTTTCATTGTGACTCCGTGCGTACTCCTTGAACGTGCGCATTTCCACAGCATTTATTCTGCTTTCGTGCTTCGCCTGCCATACCCAACTTTTACTCCCGTACATCTGTGTAGGGACCAGCGCTACACCATGGACAGCCAAACGTGCCCTACTTTACAAAACAAATGTGGCTGCTCATAATTCCCCAATCACTTGATTTCCAGCTTTTACTCTCTTTTCTACATCTCCTTCACTTTTTCATCCCACGTGAACACATACAATTATAATATAATAAAATAATAAAAATGCTCGAGCCACTCATCCCCAATCATTACATTGCATTCGGACATCATTTCATTCCTCTTCAGTACCATTACTTTCGTCTTGTTTACATTCACTTTCATTCCTTTCCTTTTAAATGAATCCACCGAAAAAAAAAATCCGCCATATTTAAAGTAATGAGCGCACGATGATTCTGCTCTGTGCATAAAACTCAATATTAGTTCCTCCTTTTCATTAGCTTATTAATGATGAAATTATTCTATACGGGTTCGTTTGAGAGTCGCCTCCACATGTCGATTAGTTAACAATACATAAACTCATAACTAATTCATAAACAATCATATTATTAAGTATTATAAGGTATGTATAATAATAAATTAATAAGTAAGAACGAAAATTGTTACCTACTCCAAAAGAACTGAAATTGTTTATGTCAAAGTGTATATTTCAATAAATTATTTCATTTCAATTATGCTATATACGAACTTAACCGAGATATTAACCCAATTATTTTTGTACAAAGTTTGGTTAAAATTTGCTGAGAAAGCGCCCTGCAGAGTGTTAACAAATTTCGTTATATTCCATTTATTTAATATCTTTTTATATACGTATATAAAATTTTTAATATTCTGTATCTATATCCTATATTAAGTTCATATTAGTGGAATTTTTCCGAAGTCGGTGACATGCGGAACTCGCTCCTAGGTAGATTTCTGAAATCTACCTAAAAAAACATCTTAAAATTTCAGTGTGCATTAAAGTTTTATTAAGTGTGTGGGTGCTATAATGTGAAAATATGCATCCTTTTCTCTTATGTAAACTGGTGTGACCAGTGTACATATCTTTAGCATATTTTGGTTTAGCGAGTAAGCATTTCTACAATGCTGTAAATTGTAATCAAAGGTACAGTCAACGAAAATGGTCCATGCACACTTTTCAAACTAAGCAAATTTCCCGTGAGGCGGAGCGGGGATGGCGGGCTCGGATACACATGGGCCATGGGCAAAGAAAGAGAGCGTAATGAGACAGTACCAACACCAGAACTTGGCTGAAGCCAGCTATCACTGTCGCTCCTACTTGACACGTGATTTGTAAGACGGAGCAAATATACTTATGGTTCAGCGCTGTGAAAGCAATTTTTTTTTATTGTTTGAAGTTTTATTCTTTTACACATATCCGGCCAGTTTGCATGATTCATAATCTGGAAAGCGAAAGAAGAAATCAGTGAAGAAGTCAGTCACTGTGCGGTGGCTATTTGCTATGTCACTTTGGCACGAACGAGTGCTGCTCGAAGTGTCTACAGTTCAAATAGTCTACACATATTTGTATATGGAATTATTTAATGACCACCCAAATCAACTTAAATACTCAAATTATAATTAGAGTATTTTAAGTTGACTCGTGTTGGGGTATATTGATGATACGAGTCCTAGTTAGTCCATTTATTTAATGTAGACCATTTGATTCTCTATATTATCAATTGTTAGACACATTGAGCTGCTCCCTAACTGCGGCACACACACCGACTTAACTGTTTGCCTTGCTCTACGTACGTTCGTTCATTGTACACTTTGCGGGATTTGGCGGATGACATTTCAAGTAACATCCGGGATATGCGCCTTAGAGGGGTCAAGCACTATTGGCGTTGATAGTGCCACAGATGGTATCAATATATTCCATTGTGTTGTGGATACAATACCTGCAATTTCTTCGAAAATTACACATTCTTGTAATTTTACCTTGTTAAGAGGAAATGAATAAATATTGTAGATGTGTTTCTTTGAAGGTTATATGAATGTTTATACATATAATGCTTGTAATGTATATGAAAAGCTTCAAGTTCAACAGATTTATGACAATGTAATCAGTAATCTGTTTAATTAAAGTTAGTTTGCAATTTCATTAAATCTATTGTCAAAAATAGATCTTAGAATATAAATGTGATAGATTTAGAATGTTTAACAGCACACAACCTACAAAAATATTTATGGTGTCAAGCTTTATAAAGTACAAAGATCGCTTGCAGCAAACAATTACTTTTCAAGAGACTGTAAAAAGGATTTTTTTCACTGGAATTTTAAGAAAAATTGAATTTTTTTCTTCCGCAGACGGCAGCTTGAATCTAGCTTTAAGAAAGTGTTCTACGGGATCTATTGCAAGATACGAAATGAGTTAATAAAATAATTTTCTATAGCCTGTGTTTTTCTTTTTTGTCCTAAATAAATGTATACGACATATGGCACGCGCCAGACTACGCAGAGGCATAGTCCGACGGCTCCCAGCATTTGGGTATTTATGAGGGCTGCGAATACCATCTCAAACACCACGTCGGTGCACTAAATTGTGTTTAAAGGACCCCATACTGTACATCGAAGGAAAGGCTGCAGGTGCATTCCACAGATTGGCAAACCAGTAAATAAATGATTTCAATCATTTATGTGGATGCATTCCCAACCAGTTGCAAATGAAGCGATGGTAGAATGATGATGGAGGGATCGTGTCGAGCAACTTCTTGGAACACTCTTGTGTGGTACAAGCGATAAAACACACACATGGATCTAATGTCACTGCGGTGTTGTAGGGTCTCTAAGTTAGGAGATACCTCGGGGTTGTATACAAAATAAAACAGCCCACATCACTTATGCCAAGTGTATTTCTGAATAAATTGATTACAAAATACTTAACCAATCGCCAGCGGAGTTGGCCCGTGCGGGCTTCTCATTCATCAGACTCGCCACAAGAACCGGCGGCCGGCGACCGAACGACGTACATTTAAACTTTACATCTAAATAGTACAAAAGCAGACTTCTCTACAGTTTTTTTGGATGTTATTAATTTACTTTGAGCTAACTTACATATCGTTATTTTAGGAAAAAATATATAATATAAGTATAATTTAAATTATTACATAAAGAAATCCTTAGTCGCTAGTTGAATCTCTCCACCGGACTCGCGCAAAGCGAAATAAACTCCGGCTTCCAAAGTACAAAACGATTCGCTCAACGTCTCCATCGGATATAAAGCGAGATGCAAAAGCTGTATGCGGTTTTGCGAACCTTCGGACGCCGCACTACGGCCGTGCGGCGGCCATCTTTGTAATTAAATGCATTCTCCAAAATGCTTCGTCTTCGCACTGGTAACAGAATCACGAATAAAACAAGAAATTCCAATATGGCCGACTCTTACCTTGTCCAAAATGACCGACAAATTTTGACGCCTAATTCAAGATGGCCGACATATTGACAGTTAATTCAAGATTGTAGACACATTTGACAGTTACTCAATATGACTGACACATTTAACAGTAAATTCAAGATGGCCGACTATTGAAAGCAAATTCAAGATGGCCAACTCATCTCGACAGTTAATCCAAGATGGCTTCCGCTAGACCGGAGTTGCGGCTCAATAAATGCACCGTCTGGTGTCGCGCGGGCTGTTTGTATCAGTTTGTGAAGAGTGAGCGAGAGAGAGGACGAGGGGTGTGAGAGAGAGAGGACTGGCGAAGTCTACTGGCGGTCGGTGGCGCGGAGTTTCTCCTCGACGGCCTCTTGCGATGCCTCCGACAGATCCGTCGCCTGGATGTATTTCTGGACGCCGACCAGAGATTTCTTGAGCGCATCGAAAGAGCTGTAAGAGGAATACACATTTATTGGGATTTCTTATTAAATTTTTTTAATCAGTGTTTTACAACGACAAAGGTATTTTAGAGGTAGTGCCAAATAATGTATAGTTTCAGTACAGTTCTGTGTATCAACAGTTCTGTTCAGTTCTGTGCAGCTATGTGTTCAGTGATCTCTGAATGATATTCTTAGTTAAGCACTAAAACTGAAGGTAATGTAAAGAGTTATGTCAGGAACAGACAGTGCCAATAAAACCCTATGCCAAGTTCTCTTATACTTTAATTACTCAGCAGTTAAACATCGTGGAATCATCAAGAAACTTCTGCAATTCAATATATAGATATTAATATTACAACCTGCAATGTACAACATTCATATACTCGGTATTAAGCTTTCGGTTAGCGGTATTTGAACTGACCTATGGTGGTGATTGTGTATCTGTTACTGAACACATTTTCATAAAAAAAATATTGTTTGGAGGAAATATTTTTTTTTATTTTTTCATACATTTTGCGACTAGGTATTTAAAAATTGGAACATTTTTTTCTCATTTGCAAAAAGTTCTTCAGTTTCATGTACAGAATCACCGCCATTCGGATAGTAGTACCTATTTACTTAACACCGTGTATGTAAGTAAATACATTTCACATTAGGGAAATTTTTCAATTTTAAATCTCTGCCAATGGAATATGATGACGAGGGACATACATGCAAAACTATACTTCACTAATATATTGTTTCACTATGAGTGTGAGCCACATTTTGAAAATTTCCGACTCTTCTCGCGGCGACTTTATCGGATTGTTCCTACGTTTTGAACAGAGCTTTTAGATTTTCAAAATGTTGTTTGACAACCGCGGTAATTTGAAAAGTATTGTAAGTAGGCTCACACATAAAACAAATGAAAGAATGCATAAGTGGGGCCGATTGTGGAACAGTACACGCGTTGGTCAGTAAAACACAATTACGGGTTTGAAACCTGATGGAGGCTGATTTTTTTCTCTAATTTCCATTTATTTAAAAAAAAATATTAGGAATTTAAGCTCTTTTAAGGGTTGGAAAAAACTGCTGGGCATACGCCTCTTATGTCCAGCAGTGGACGGTTATACGCTGATGATGATCATGATGGATGATGTTTAGGAAGTTGCAAATAAAAGTAGTATCGCTCACCTAGAGTACAACATCTTCTTCTTGACCTTGGCGGTGTCCGGGCACCACGACATGAGGAAGAGTTTCTGCTTCTTGCTGGACTCGGAGGTGCCCTGGCACTGGTGCATGTATTCGAAGTCAAACAGGCCGTACCTGCAATCATCATCAACAGGCGTGAAGCATACATACACGCATATGTATGTATACGGCTGGAATTGAGGGAAGTGCTGACATGGCACCTACCATAACTCACCAAGGTGTTTAGGCTGACATAACTCGTACCAGAAAAACTGGTGCATTATGTGATTTAGCGTACCGTGTCATTTAAAAAAAAAACATTCAAAATTAACGTAAATCATACAATTTTGCATTTTTATTTTTTCCGGCCTAGCTTGCACGTCTCTATACAATAAGTATACTACATGAAACAGAAAAATTCATAAAACCTCGAAAAATTATTCAGCTTGACCGGGATTTGAAGGTCTCCGGCTTTAGATTCCGGCGCGTTCCACCAGGCTGACTGAACAACATCCAAGATTTTTATATTGTGAAGTAACGCTGCAGTCGATGCACCAGATAAATTAACTTAGAAAAATACAAAGAAAAATATCTG
>WYDE02202538.1:0-10124 GCA_009867175.2 Adela reaumurella
ACTGTTAGTGACGTTTTTGTGGAAACGTTGGTGGTGGAAAATAAGGTGCCGACTGTGAAGGTCGCGCGAAAACGGTCGTTCTCCTTAGGTTGGAGAGCTAGGCTGCGGCAAGGTTCTCGCCCTCTCGCCTCGATAGGGCGAGGTAGGTACGTCACGCACGGGGCGCGCTCGCAGCACCTCCTCGCCCGCTGATTCGACGTCGTCGTCGCCTCTGCGACATGTCCTCGAGCGCTGCTGCAGCCTAAAGAGTCCGTCGGCCATCATTTTACCTGAGCGTTGACTGAGTATCACCATGGTATCACCTGATATTTTTAGGGCCCCGTTGCAAAAAGCGACAAATGGGATCGTAAAAGACGCGTCGCGGAAGGACGACGACACGTTCAGCCTCGGAGGCTCGCGAAGCTCTCGTACAGTAGGTACCTAGTTAATATAAAAGCGCGATTCTTTTGGATATTTTTTTAATATTTTAACTGCTTGTTTTTTACGACGCTGTCAGTTCGGCACTAAACTATAATAAATGTAAAAGTAGCGACATATTGGCAAGTTTGGCCTGTCCCGTTATTAGTACTTTCCCACAAAAACTATTGTTTCGTATTTTACAGGCAAAACCAGGCACTGAACTTAGAGAACACTTGTGGAGTAATTTATAAGCTGTCGAACTGTACCGTAAACTTGGAAGTTGGTGCAGTAATTTTGAAAATATTTAAATTTACTCATATCGCGACGAACGCCCACCAGGTGTGCAACCGCCCAAATGGATCGGATTTGCTGCCACCTGGCAGGGCTACTGAAGGGTCAAAATAAACAGTCGTGCTTAAACGTGTGGGTGTCCCACACGGCACACTTGCACGGCGATCCCCACGCCCTGCGACACCTGCGCGATCGCGATTTCTATAGTAAGTGACATAAATGTAACGCGGTAACCTATGTATTCTCCTGCCCACTGAATTGGTAACTAGATTGGAAGATCCTTACCATTCAACGCGTAACATGTGTTCAATGTGTAACATGATTTTCTCCCACGGGACGAAACTTTGAAACTTTACTTGAAACATTTATAGCATAATATCGACGGTTGAAAGGCAAAAGGACTATAAGCCACTTTTCACAAAATCGTGTTATATATACTCAACGGTATTATTTCTGAGTCTAATGAGCTGTTTAAAGTCACTATACGATAATATTTTTGGTTCTTTAGCCCAGAAAATTTTCAAAGTTTGATCAATGTAGTTGTTATTACGAGGCAGAAGACAGGTGAATTTGAGTATTTTTGCTCATGAGGCATCATGATAAAGCAAATGTTACTCTTTAGATCAATTTGCTTTATTCATTTGACTCGTTTAATCCTTTAGACTCACGGATAAAATTTAACAAATTACTGGTATTTTTCCTCCCTTGTGTATGCGTATTTCGTCTTTAGACTTTATGTTTGTCTGTACGGGATTATAATCATGCACGTTATGTATTCCATATCTACTCATATTCCATTATGCTGTAAATTGTTTGAGGCTTTCGCGGCCGGCGTTTGAAGAGTGCTTTTATTTGGGCTGAATTGCCGTCGTAAGTTAGAATTGCTTCCTAACGTTTCGCTAGAACGAGTGGCCAGATTCTTCAGAGGTGCTTGCATCTCCAATGCTCGCAGTAGAGATAGAGATCGGAGATGGAAGCACCTCTGAAGAAGCTGGCCACTCGTGCTAGCGAAACGTTATTAAGCAATTCCTACTTACGAGGGCCATTAAGCCCGAATAGAAGCACTCTACCTTCGTTATCCTGTGTTAGTTAAAATGCACTACCCTAAAGCCGAAAAAATGTACTCGTTCGTTAAATGTATATTACGCCTTACGGCAGAATAATGTTATAATTCACATTAGCTTTTTTTACCTTAATAATTTTTTTTTCATTGTCTGCCCTATGCTTAACTCCAAGTTATTACTTGTAATGTTGTCAGCACATTTACCCGACAGACAAGAACAAAAGTTGGCTAGTTGAATGACTAGCAGTAAAGTGCAAAACACTTTTGGGCCGAAATGTATACCTAAATACCCCTCCCTCCGCAGCGACTCATTAATCGTATATTGCATGTCAGAGTGGAAGGACTTTTGATGATGATTTTCATTGAGAATCTTCATCATGGGAACGTAGCAGCACAGCACCTATTCAGTCCAGCAGACGGAAAAGAAACGAAAGAAACACGAAAAAAGAGAAGAAAATAGTTAGTCAAAGGGAACACAATGATGCTGTCGAAGAAAGCGACTTTTTGGGAAAAAAGGGCAATAAGAAAATTACTAAAACAAAAGACGAGAAAGAAAAATCCTAAAACATAGTGGTAAAGAATATATTCGAAAAGACGGAATAGTTTTTTAGGAAAAGTGCTTGAGACCAAATCCTTGTGCAAACGCAAAACGGTGCGCTAATAAGTTTATAAAGATCTTGAAATTCTTATATAGTGAAGTAACGCTGCAGTCGATGCACCAGACAAATTAACTTAGAAAAATACAAAGAAAAATATCTGTTCAACGTGTTGTCCAAAGCGGGATATTGACAAGTTTATAGATATTTCTGAAGAAAGACGAAATAGCCTGTTCGAGCATTTTCACAAGTTAAATCTACAAAGACAACATGAGTGGCTGGTTGCCACGACCCAAAAAACTGAATATAAAATAAAAATAAAATAGGATGCTACCCGACGTGCGCATTCTTTCTTCTATTTCATAAACTATGGTGAAGGAAGACGTCAAAGTCAACGATCTTCAAAATAAGATGCAATAGGAAAAATAGTTCCAGCATATAAAACTAACGAGGAACTGTTGACAACGGTTATAATATTCAAGAAAAAGATACCTGCAGTACCGTCATATTATTTCCGTAAAGATTCAACCGGCTATACATACCTAAGGAGTACAATAATCTTTCAAACCTCTACGAAATTTACGAAAATCTATAATATAATAATGACTTGAAATTTGTTTTTAGAGAAAGTTTTTAGAAATATCTTCAATAGATAGTGAATTAAAAATATGTTTGCACGTACCTAAAACGTATGTTAACTGCATAAAATATCAAAATAACAAACACGAAAATAAAGAATCCAAGAAATAAGATGAGTTAGACAAGGAAGTTACAAAGGAAAAATTCAAAACTGACGAATTAATAAGACGTCAATGTAAAGAGACATTATGTATGTATTTCATTTGACTTGCAAAAGGTATTCAACACACCCAATGGAGATATTATGTTAATGTACTATGCTCGAAAGTACGCTGTCTACAACTAAACTTATTATTAGAGCCAAAGAGATGATTAGAGCGTTACAAAAGTAGGCAACTTACATGGGGAGAAGCTGACGGAAATCGCGGGCAAATGAAGTGGCAATGATATTTACTAATTATAAATTTAAAATCTTTATGAACCCAAATTTCTTAAATATGCACTGTTCTATAGTAATTCCTGTCCGACCAAAACCAAAATAAGACTGTTATAGCTGATGTGCATTTTGCTTTCCTCAATTGTCATAATATACATACAATCCAGATGAAGTAGGCACTATAGTCACCAGGCCATACCGATATGCCTGTAGACAGCATGCATGCATATATTGAGAATCTCTGTTAAACAAACGACTATCTGGCATCCATCCTAAGAATCGTTACTATGAAGAAAATCAGCGCAGATTTTGTTTTTGTAAAATACTCCTTGGAATCGACGTTATTTGTATGATGGAAACGAAATTGAGGTGATTGGAATAGGACGCATTTCTGAAACATTTACGGACACCGACTCCCAAAAACCTATCACAGATTATCATCTCACTCCCAAGTGATGGCAAAACCAAGTATATACTAGGCGAAACTTACATTGAAGAGAAATAGATTTTGATTGATGTAACTTGCTTGAAATTGAATTTGTTTTGTAACGTTACTGTTACAATTCTTAGTCAGAAGAAGAATTTATTTTAGTAAATTACTAAAAAAATCTCTTGAATTTAAAATGCTTCTTCAGAATTAAGTGTTGTTTTGATTTTGTCCCAAAATCGACTGGAGAACTGGCAATATTGTGACATCTTTTAATTTTTTAAAGTCTATTAACATTTAAAGTTAACGTACCTAATGCAAAATATTGTGCACCATCATACATTTTTAATTTGTTATTTTACACAATGATTATTGGATATTCAGTTATGGATAAAGATAAAATGTTAGTACTTAAGTTAAGTTTGTTTGTAGGAATATTATACATTGTATTAATATTATTTAAATTTCCAAGAGTAATTGTTCGATTTCCTTATAAAATATGTGACAAAGAAGTGTGATAAATTTTCTATATTTAACTTATTCGTGTACTTATCTCGAGATTTAAAAAGTGTCAATAAAGAAAGTGAATAGATAGTGTTTGCTGCAATGGTTGTCCTCATTTATTTATAAAATAAATATTGAATCAGACTTAACCCATTGTCTTACCTACTCCGTGAAGTGTTTATTTGGATTTTTATTCATATTTTCAGAACAAAGAAATAGTACCTACATTTATTAATTTGTGTGTTTTAGCGTATTTAAATTATAAAAATTTTACATTGTTTGTCGACGAGTTAACTTTCCTTTATACATACGAGTAGAATATATTTTAGACTTGTTAGCTCCTTTTCCTTTTAAATGTTACCTAATGGTTTTTTGGATTGTGACCTATTTTTCCTTCAGATCAGTTAGGGTACTAATCCCTTTTAGCTTACATACAATGTTTGAATATTCCATCGTTTAACCTTGTACCCGACTCATGATTAACGTACAACTGACTAAGGTCCAGAACCTTATCCAATGTTGAATGGAAAAGATTAAGGGGAAATATTTTTTTATATTTCACGTTTTAGCTTCTAAATTGATGGAGAAATAAATGAGTTTTAGTTATGTTTAAACTTTGAATGTCTTAAAGTTTGTCTTTCAACCTACGATATGTATAAGATACATGTAGGATAAAAGAGGCACATATGCATATTATCTATAGGAAATATAGTTTAAATTTAGATATATACATAAGATTAAACGCAAGCGGAGACTGCCGCGAGGGCGCGTTTGGTGGACGAATCTCTTATAAATTTTACATAAAATGGCGACAAGCGCTCAGTCGTTCCGCGGTTGGTAAGGCACTTCTCCTCGTTCTCAATTCAGTGCTCCTCTCGTACACTTGCGTTCACTACATCCCACGAAGCACTCATTTAAACGCTCCAGACACTGGAATGCACTTCCTCGATGTGCAACCTGATGATGATGCGAACCTGCAGTGTTCGACTCGGGGCCATCGTGAGAAGCGTATGATCGCGAAAAACACCCGTCACGCCCGCACAGCATTTCCAGTCTTTGGGGCTGGTTCGTCATTGGCGCAACGATCCACGCACGCCGAGGCCGCCAAGTGTTCGCTAATCCATAAAACAACTTGCGAGTGATGTCGCGAGTTTCAAACAACAACTAATAATGATATTGCCGGAAATGAGTGTCAGTTGGTGCGGTGTCATCGTGGCGGCCGCGTCGCTCCAGCCTCCCTCCACGACCACGCGGCTACACCTTCTATTCTATTCGTCGAACATCGGGAGGCCGCTCGCTGCTGGCAGCAGGGCGCGCGCGCAGCGCACGGGTCTCGTGCGTGCAGTAGATCAGTTGCGTACAGTTGGAGATTGCAATATGTATACACTCGTGCGTCCGCAGTCCGCACGCATGGCATCAATGCAGGCGGGACGGGGCAGGGAACGCTATTGTGATTACAGCACATTTGGCTCGTAGGCTGAATGTGTAAATGTGCTAATGTCACTGCGAGCGCGCGCAACGTGTAGGTACGTGAACGCGGTGCTGAACTGTTGAGAGGTGATGGGGCGGTACTAGAAGCGCAGCGGTGGCGTGGCGATGGCGGCGGCGAACGCGGTGAGGGCGGCTGCGAGCACGAGCGGCGGGGAGGCGGCGGCGAGTGCGCGCGGCGGTGACGCGTTGCAGCCGTCACTGCTGCAGCAGTATGCGCGCGCACCCCACGACTCTGCAACAGTCACACCACACCACACCACACACATCACTTAGAAATTTTTTATTTTACAAAGTCACATAAGATTCCGTATGTCCGTCTGTCACACAATTTTGTGACGCACATTTTAATATGAAACACTTGTCCAAAAACTCGAAAAGAAACAGGTTATTGTAAATATTATGAAGATATGCGGAAAATTAACCATTTTAATTGTTGTTTAGGATGTCCCAAAATAAATAAAATTAAAAAAAAGGGTTTATTTTTTAAATAAATCTAGTGGGGTATCGTTGGATATGTATTAAAGCCCTCATTAGTTATGTCATCAGTCATCAGTAAAGATTTCAAATTATTTCGTTCATTTCTCAGTGATAGATATCAAACGGTCGACATGAATATTGAAGGAACCAGTGTGAAATCAGGACTGGTGCATTTGCACCGCCCTATTTAGGAATACCGCAGGGCGCAGGGATCTGCCTTGGGAAACACCTTGTTCCTGATATTTATTAATGACTTGCCCTTTCACATTAAAATTGATGACGGAGAGGTTACCGTATTCGCTGATGACCTAAATTTTATTGTATGGGCGAAAACTTTTGATGAACTAGAAGACAAACCTAATACATCAACACGAAAATTAATGAAATGGTTCTCAGCGAATGGCCTACACCTAGGGCTGCCACTCCTCCGGGTTTGACCCGAAGTCTCCGGAGTCTTTGGATGGTGCATATCCGGGCTACGGGTTTAACATCGAAATCTCCGGGCGAAGCAAAAGCCTACTGCCTCACGTTAGTGACGGACGGCGGCGTTCGCGGCGAAATGAGAGCGGGGCGGGCGCACCGCAACCGCCCCGCACCATCTAAAAAGCGTAATAAGTTACTAAGATGCTGTGGAAGCTGTCGAATCACTTAGCTTAAAAAATTTAAACGAGGATCGACTGTACGACGAGATCAATAAACTGAAGTAAATACATCCTGAGTTCGCACAACCTGATTTTTCATCTATGTCAGTTGATTTACAATGGGTTCAAATATTCAAAGTCACAAACTTCACAGGCTTCACTACCAAACATAGTTGGAAAAATTTTCTCAATCCCCATTAGTAACGCTTTTGTGGAAAGTGTTTTTTCCTTAACGGGAGATTTATGGACCGATGAGCGAAACAGTTGATATGGTGAAGTCGGAGTTAATTGTGAAGATTAATTATAAAATGATTTGCCAAGAATTTTTAAAGTTTTTGAAAAAAACCCGAACAAGAAAAGTTACTAAAACAATCACTTACAAATAAAAAATATACTTTTAAAAATCGTCCTAGTACTAGCAGCGCTGTTTAAGTTGTTTAATCGCATCACATGTAAAATACTCTCCTTATGTAATTTCATTAAATAATACCTGCCTCAAAAAACATGTTCTATTGATTCGGGCGACAAAAGACTAGGTACCTACTCGAAAAAATTAAACATTATAAAAATTACGATATTCAAAAAATAAAATCATCGTACAATAAAAACGTTTTAAAAACTTTAAATGAAAATCTTTTTTTTATGTAAATAAGAAGGTAGTAATTTTTATACTCAGACATTAACATTATAGTTTAAAAATTGTTATAAAAAAAAATTGCAGAAGTTGACCTTTGTAATTTTTTCGAGTAGTTTTTCGTCGCCCGAATCGTTTTATTTAATAAAAAAAAAACAATTTTTTCGAAATCTCCGGGTCTACTCTTTTTGAAAGGTCGCAGCCCACGTTTCACAACCGTACCTACGTCATGACCGGGAGTACGCACTGATCGAATATCCTGTTCTTGAAATTTTGCGCCAGTGCAGATTTTAGGACGAATAGTCAGTATAAATCAGACAAAATCAAATGGAACATCTATAAAAATTTAAGCAAAAATGCAGAATATCTCATAAAAATTATATTATTGCAGACTTCAAAACCGATATAACCCGTAAAATTTTAACTGTAAAATTCGAATGGGAAAACAAAGTGCTTCCATTTTATCTCATCCACTTACTATTGCTTTCATTTCATATCGTACAAGTGTAGATACTATCAACTGCACGAAACTCAGCCACAACTTTGTTCAATTTCACTCGTGCAAATTGAAGGTGATAGACGTTACATAAATAATAATTCTATATTTGCCGTTTGTTTTCTTCGACTTTACAATGTTTCAAAACTTATATAATTACAACGGGTTGCGGAGTAGCCCAGTTGGTTAGCGCACGCCTCTTGATCGAGACGTCATGGGTTCGAGATCGAGACCTGTTATGCGCACAATTTTTCCGGATTTCTAAATCTCGGTTAAAATTTGTGTGCAAAATTACAATGCACCCCGGCGAAGGAAAACAACATGAGGAAACCTATACACTAACAATACGAATGTGTTGGAGTGTTTAAAAATTGACTGGAAGAGATTGCTTCCGGCAATAAGTCCGCCTTCTTCTAAGCAGAAAAGTCTATATTTATTTATTTGTAATATTTGTATTGGTTCCGAACTGGATACTATATAAACTGGAACTAAATGGCTCAGCCGGCAACTCCATCCGCGTGTTTAGAGGCGAACTCGAACATCGCTGCATTAAGATCATACAAGCCAGGTTTTGATACATTGTGATGGCAATAAGGCAAAGTAAAAGACAAGGATAGAGAAAGTTATTCTTAGATGGTTTGAACACATGGTGAGAATGGATGGTGAAAGAATTACCACAAACAAACAAATATATGAAGCGAATATCGAAGAAAGGACCATACGGGGTCGCCCTAGTACCGTCCGCCGTGCCACCGCGCCCTGCCGGGTCCTTTTATTAAGCATTTATAGCTCATAAAATATTCATAAATGCTTAAAAAGGAGCAGATGTGGGTCCGATTGTACTACTTGAATAGAGCGGCCTTGGAGGAAATGTGTGCGGGTTCGGTAAAGTTTTCTTATGTAAATATTATTATAGTATAGCTTTGCCTTTTTCGTGAAATTTAAAAATATAGTGCTCAGTGCTTTGTCTCTATTGTTTGGATTACCGCAAGATGTTTTAAAAATAAAGTAAGAATTAAAACGCGCAAGATTAACGCGAATTCGTAGCCTTATGGTGGCGCTCACATTTATACGCTCACGGCTCATTCGGGTATATATGTGGGTTGCGAATGAAATACCGGCCGCCTAAGTGCACAGACATGTATTTTCATGTTTTAAAAATTCTATTGTTCACAAAGATCGTTGTCAATATGACAGAAATAGATTTTAAATGTCTCTATAAATTAAAGCATTCTATAAATTAAAGAAATTGTACTAGGTCCTCGCTACAAATTGGTTTTAAAATTAAAATATTGTACTTTTTTTTCTTAGATGTCAAAAAGTCCATAGCGCTTTACAGAATTACTACAAAAAGAATATAGAGTAAAAATAAGAAGAAATAAAACGATAGAATAAAAAAATAATAGATTTGTGACATGCGAAATATCGATATGACTTTCCTTATTACATGAAGACTTATTATTAAAAAAAAACGGAATTATTATAGGTATTGGGAAAGCAGACACCACAAAAGGCGGACTTATATGGAGAAAATAAATACATAACTCCAGAGACACGTGTGCTCAATAACCAGACTAAGCCGCAAATAATATTATATTCTCATAATCATTCCCAATAAATTCTCCCGATGCTGCTGCAAAGTCCGACCCTAACTTCTGAAAGGGTTGGAAGTCAAAACAATTATAAATTCAACACAGTGATTCAGCCACAACAAGTTCATGGACAAACAATAATAGAAACAGATGTTCGTCGATATTTCGCTAGTTTCAAGCTAATGAACTATTCAGTTTGAATATAGCGATGTTCAAACTCGCTCAATAGCTTAATTTTAAGTGAAAGCCACGAATATGGATAGATCTCAGTAATCTTTTAATTTTTTTAGTACTTTTCATTAATACGATTGCGGTTGGCATTGGGTTGTGGAGTAACGTAGTTGGTTAGCGCACGCCTCTTACTCGAGAGGTCGTGAGTTCGATACCTGGTAGGCGCATAATTTTTCCGGATTTTAAAATCTCGGTTAAAATTTGTATTCAAAATTACAGTGCAACGCGGTGAAGGAAAACACCGTGAGGAAACGTATACAATAAAAA
>WYDE02202559.1:0-16196 GCA_009867175.2 Adela reaumurella
TAACGTGGAATCCGAACCACGACCAGCGTCAACGGTCAAGCGGTCACCCATCCAAGTCCTGGCCGCGCTCAGCATTGTTAACTTCGGTAATCGAATACTGAATATCGCAACTACTGAGCCAACGACACTTATAAAATTGTATTGTTCGTCTCATATTGCATAGGTAACAGTCGGCGGAGGGGCGGCGCAGCGCGTGGGATCTCTCCCTCTCTCTCTACCGCTGCGCTTGCAATTTGGCGGGTAAACGATGCACAGAAATGAAACTAGACGTGTGTACACGTAGGTGTTGAAATCAGGTACAATTATTTATAGTTATTCAAAATTTGATCTTTTTATATAAATATAAATAAATAAAAATATGTCTATTTCACACTTCATAATACATACATGTGTAATTAAATTAAAATATGGTGTTCATGCATGTAAATGAAGTACCTTAAACCTAACATAATATGAAAGAAAAACGAAAAAAATAAAATGTGAAATAGGTGTTGGCGCAGCATTAACCTATTTTAAGTTTTTGCTGATTTTAAGCCTAACCAACTAAGTGCATTTATGGTGCCTATTTATAAACAACTTAATATGTAGGTATGTCTTAAATATTTCACTAGAACCACGATAATTTCTATAAATGCAAGTGAAAAACACATTTACAGTTGGTATGTTATTGAGATTCGAACCGGAAAGGGAATTTCCTGGATGTAACGTGTTCGAGCCGAAAGAAGAGGTTTACCTGCCATTCGAAGTATGCAATTGGGCAGGAAATAACTCAGCAACAGGAATGGAAGTAGCGAACGTATCGCCCCGAGTATTTGCGGTATATTTGTAAAGTCAATATTTGTGCTCCGACATTTGTCGTGGTTGTACATATTTGCTGTGGAAGATCGTGCCGAGGCGGAAGCCTGAGTGGGCAGCTGTCACACGGGACGAAGCGGAACGATTTTGTAATCCTGGTTCAAAATTGTTTGATCTTCATCCGATCAGTCATCTATCCCAGCGTTTATGGATACATTTTATTTTACCGTAGTACGTGCGATCAGGGACAAGTGAAAAGAATAGACTGTCAATGTCCATACTTCAAATAGAGAATCGATATCCACCACGCCATCTATCAACAAAAGCCTGAGGAGTCAATTATAAGTATTGTAGTGAAATAAAATTGCTAAATTTCAAATAATTAACACATTGTAGAAAAACTATAAAATATTTATTAGGTTTTACAAACGTTTTAAATTAAATCACTTGGTTTTATGGTCTGGTAGAACGATTTTCGGGCTATACAACAACACCATCTATCAATAATAAATAATTTTTAGCTGTTTGCGAGGAACGCAACTTTGTATGAGCATTGGAAGTCTATTCTTTTACTCGTCTCTGGTGCTATCAGTTTCATGTGTTTATGCAGTAGAGCCTCGACAATCCGTACTCAGGCTAATCCGAACACCTCTATAATCCGAACTACGCCAAATGATCACCTCCCTCACCGCTTGGAGACTGTGGTGACGATATGCTTTTATGTTAGTTACTAGGAGTGACGAATTTTTATTGACAATTCTACTCAAAAATATTAAGTAAATACCCCATTTGCAAGCTATATCAGCACTGTTCTTAGTTCATGCTGAACACTTACTTGCTTGGACTAGACTGCCGAAAATAACGCTGCGTAATTTGATAGATAAAGTTTTTTTTGTCAATAAATAGAACCAGCTAAACTAAAATAGATCAGTTAATAACAGTAACTATGCGCCTGTATTTATTAAGGAACCAGCTGTTATATTGAATTTTTTGTCTACACATACTATAATCCGAACGCCTAGCCTAAAAATATGATTATTTTTTAAAATATGTGTAAACTTACTCCCCACAAAGTAGCAGTTCAACTTTAGCCCCGAATTCTTTAGTATTTTAATAAAGCAGTATGGACGGTTTTATGCGCCACGAAACAATACCAGGGACGTATGAAGAGGCGATATCCTCATGCGTCCCCGGTGTTCTTTCGTGGCGCGCAAAATGTTTTTTTGTATTGTATATATTCTTTATTGTACTCAATTATTAAATAAAACTTACAAAAGGCGAATCGAATGCCCTAAAGCATTTAAGGATGATCAACCTTTGGAATGTGTTTAAAAGCATGAAGGCGTACAAGAAAGTCGGTGAGATTTATATAAATAAAATTAATATAAAATAAATACAAATGTTTTTTGGTTTTATTCAAAAAATAAATACTGCGAGGCTAAAGTTGAACTGCTATATTATGAGGAGTAAGATTACACATATTTAAAAAAAAAACACATTTATTTTCCTCCTAATTTTATTTATTCTCGATATAAGTAATTTTTTGAGCTATGTTTGTGAATTAATTCTATCAAGAATAGAGAAAAGTATCTCAAATCGTGTTTCGGAAACAACAGTGCACTCGGCCATATCCTCGGCTATAACATATACGTTTTTTATGTTTAAGTTTATCTTTTTCTATTTTTAGGATTTTTTCTCATGATGCATGCTGGCCTATAACCCCTTCTTAAGCATAGAGTTATCATTTTGTATGCTGACAGTATCATGCCAGCACGGTATTCGTGGAATAAAGTACTCTTACGACGGCCTGGCCAAATTGATGATTTATCGGTATACTTTTCCACTTATTGTTGTTCTGACATAGCGCCGCGATAGGTCACGATCGCTATATTAGTTTGTTATAGGTGGGTTTACACCGTGCGCGTTGTAGTGTATCATATGTCGGGATCCGTACAAACATATTTTCTACGTCACTTTGCCTTCGGTTGGGGAACCATCCGGCACACTATTTCCGCACCGGCCAGTGTAAAAGAGCATCATCCTTCAGGCGCGATACTTGATGTTTGTGGCTCGTGTTTCATGCACATAAGCTGGAGATTCACTGCTGAGATTATTCATTATGACATCTAGATTCATGGCGAATACAAACTTAGCAAGTTTTACAAGATATTCTTCCCTCCCTTATACTAGTACCTACCTAAGTCCGCATGAATATGCTGAGAAAATGGAAACCGAGTAAAACTTATCAACTTTCATAGAACATGGCGTTTTCAAGACGATTCTTTTGATCGAATTAAAATAAAAGTACAAAATCCGACAAGTGCGGGTCGAACTAATACACAAAAAATACGTTTCATGTAGGGGGATCCCGTTTAATTTTAAACTTTATTTTTATTATTTGATATTATAACGGCCATAGTTATACACACTTTATGAAAATTAGACGTTAATATGTAGGTACCGTGTGGGGCCGGTACTTAAAAGAATTACCCCACTGCATCTCTTCCCACGCATGTCGTAAAAGGCGACTAAGGGATAAAGATAAGATGCCGTGCTCGCAACCTCTCACCTTGGCACGGTACTTCTACCCATTCATGCAGTAGGTGGGTCTTCGTGCCCTCACATTGTTTCCTCCCATTCATTCCTCACGATATTTTTCTTCACCGGAATGTCAGCAGCCATTTCAGCACAAATTTAAAATTTATAAATATTGTGCTGCTAGTGGGAAACGAACCCGCACCTCTTTCCCACTTAATATGCGCGCTCTTGCCCGCTCGTCTAATCTGGTTGGTGAGCACACTCCTCTAATTCGTGAGGTCTTGCGTTTGACACCGACCTGGTCCTGGTGTGCGCATAGTTTTTCCGGATTTTAATATATCGGTAAAAATTTGTGTGAAAAATTAAAAAGCACCCCGGTAAAGAAAAATAAGTCCGCATTCTCCTAAGCAGGAAAAAGCATTAATTTTTCCCATTTTCAAAAGTAGTAGAACAAAAGTTATTCTGTGTGTCTACCGCGTTAACATCACATGAGTTGACCAAAATACACCCTACCTTAGATGACAGCATCAAAAACTCTACCGAATCAACACTGTCCGGTCCGTGCTTTGGCAACTCAGGGAAAATCGAAAAATACGAAAGTTGTCCCACGAATAGAACCCGGTATTTCCATTAATTGTCCGCGCATATTGCAGCGAAATAAAACCGTTCCATACACGTTCCACAAAACTTTAGCTGCACAATATCCCACAGATGTGGTACAGATAACTCCTATGTCTTTGCCCCTTTCTGCTGGTCACACTTTTAATATCGGTCCGGCATATTGCACAAATGTTGTACGTAGGTACATACTATTTTCTCAATACTTTTAAAGGCTGTGAAATATTAGAGAAAATCATTTTGATTACTAATGTGCTTTCCATTTGGTTACAATATGCGTACAACATAGCCAGAGTGTTATATATTTTAAGAAAATAATAATCATAATTAAATTGTTTTCTTGAATGATGGTCAAACTTTATGTACTTTAATCTACAAATTTTCATTTAATGAATTAACAATGACTAAGGATTTATAATATCTTAATTTTCAGATTTTTACATTTAAACTTTTAGTGTTTAAAAAAAAATCACCGATGGCAGTAGCTAGTCAGAAAGGTAGATTTCAATAGCGGTGATAAAACGGTGCACGCGGGGTCGCGAGCAGCGGGGTGAGGGCACCCCTGTGAAGGAAAACAGAGTGAGGAAACCTATACACTAACATACGAATGTGTTGTAGTATATATACGTTGACTGGAAGAGATTGCCTCCGGCAATAAGTCCGCCTTGTGCTAAACAGAAAAGTCTTTATCGTAGTGTTTAGAGTAAAAGATCTGAGTCCACATTGACCTAATATGTTACAAAGTATTTCCAGATACCTACAGTATGTATGGCCGCCGAGAGAATGCGTTTGACATTTTGTCATTTGACATGTCTGCCAGTTTGATATTTATTGGTAGTGATGGGAATATGTGATATTAATACTATTATTTATTATTATTACACTATATTATTATTAATACACTATATATGTAACACTAGAACTAGAAATATGGGGCCATGCTTGAAACTGAATGTCTCTGTGAGTTCAACATTCCTAGAAGGCACTTCCTGAGTTCCTGAAGGAACAAACTACCTGAAGAAGTCGTACAAGTACGCACCACAAATATACCTAGTAAATAATAAACAGTTCTTACTCATTTACACAAAGTTACTTATTACCCATCACTAAAAATGCTAAACGGACAAGGTTGTCAGGTTGGGCTGGATTGCGCAACACAAAATTAAAATTTTTGTATGAAGACGTATAGTTTTTGAAACTTGAAATTTCATTTTATCGACATGTTTGATAGTTTTAGTTCTGAATTTGTTAGTATGCATTGGACTACATGAATCTCCGAATCCTGTGACTAGAGCCAAAAACATCCTATACTTTGTCAAATTTAGGATGATAATTTTGACAGCTCACAGTAGGGATGGGGTAGTGTATAATCGTTAATGAATCTATTCGATTATCGATTATTATTCTCAAAGAACTTGGAATCGATAGTTACATCACTACGATAAGTGGGCGGTACCCATCAATGAATTATCATTAACATTATCTGTAGCACATTTTAGGGGGAAAAAATACGGCACTTCATAGGTGTGATCTGTCAAAATGATCATCCTACATTTGACAAGGTATAGCAACTCTGCTGACAGACGTCAAGAGCGCCTTCTTTCGGCGGCCGTACTATAAATGGATGCGTGAGCACTTGAACTTATGCTGTTATGTTGGCCATAGTTCGGAGTTCCCCCCTATCTCCCTAAGAGGATAAAAGATCCTCCATGTTTTGATTGTAATTTATAGTAAGTAGTCTACAGTCTGTCGCCCAGTTATCGAAAGGAACTTGCTTATATAACGCTGATAATTAAAATTAAATTTCAAAGATACTTTCGCGGATTTCGCCCGGCACACCCAAGGAATCCTAGCTTGTTGGGCACACCTAATAGTTTATTTTATGTTGACAAATACGTAAAATAAATTTAAAAAAGTGGCAAAATGGTTGGCAAGAAGAGTAATTCATTATTCTTTTTTACAAAAAAAAGGTAAAGATAGCAACTCAACTTAATTGAAGGATATTTTCGGATCCTAAATTTTAGGATCAATTTTTTTTCATACAATTTCAATTTTATTATTAACATAATTTTGTATCTGAAGATACAATATATAGAAGACATATTTCTGTTATAAAAATGATTTTGTAACTTCATAATATTTTTAGGGTTTCGTAGCGAAAAGGCAAAAATGAAATCGTTTCAGAGTCGCTTTGTGGTGCATACGTCTAATTGTTAAGATTTTTTTTCTCAGGATCGGGTAGAGGTATCAAGTTGAAATTAATATCAAATACTGAGTACAAAATTTAACCTTTCACAGCAACACAATGTATAGATTCGGCCATTTATGTTATAAAGTTTAAAACTTGCAAACGCACTCATCGAAACTTATAAGTAGGGTACTTCCCGTTGACCTAGAATCAAGAAATTTGCCAAAAAGTAAGATCTCAGAGCACGAGTAAAGGAAAAAATCCGAATATCTTTCATTTGTAGTTATAACACATAAAATTCCGTCACTTGCTTCTCCTGTGGTTTCTGTACCGAAAAGGCTTCCATAGTTTAAACTCGCCATTCCCAGAATTTATAAATGTGTATTTTAATTGTGATTTTGATTAGTTTTCTTATTATCCAATCAATTAATGGTTTTTATCTTAACTTATGTTGGGGTGAATTATTACAGCGAGCGAAACCATGGTCAAAAGCTCGTTTGATCATATCATGTTACATACTTATTCGATATCCGATTATATATTGTTTTATATAACGATCGATAAAATGAGGTCAATACGAGTCTACGGTTCCAATCACTATGCTGACTTCATCACGTGTTGTATCCACTAAAATGTAAAATACAAAAATGTAATAAAGGTGAGCGGGAAACATTTTCACAATAAAAATGTCTACGGGCGACAGGACTATTACGAGGAAGTTATTATTTATCAAACATAATTCGCTTCCCCTTAATCGCTTTAAAACTTCGCTAACAATTTATGGACAAAATTCTCCTACACAATGGTTTGTGTATAAATTATGTTGAACTGCTTCTAAGCTGTTTTCAGTATCAATTTAAATATCAGAGGCTTACAAATATGAAAGTAACCTTGTCTACGCGTTACTATTCAGTGAGTAAAAGGAATTCCTTTCAAATCGGATATAAACGATTATTATTGTTCAAGTTAACAATTAAATTTGATGTTTACTACATAACTACTTTCAATAAGTAGAACTTCCTTCCTTTGGAGACATTTCATTCGTCCCACTGCTGGGTACATGCCTCCTATTAATATAATAAATAAATGAAGACTTTTATGCTTAGCAGAAGGCGGGCTTATTGCCGGAGAAAATTTCTTCCAGTCAACCTTTATACACTACAACACATTCGTATTATTAATGCGAAGGTTTCCTCAATGTGTTTTCCTTCACCGGGGTGCATTGTAATTTTGCGCACAAATTTTTGACCGAGACTTTAAAATCCGGAAAAATTGTGCGTATACCAGGTATCGAACCCACGGCCTCTCGTGTAAGAGACGCGCGCTCACCAACTAGGCTACTCCGCCCGCAACGCGTACCTATCTAATTATATTATTATTATCCGTATATTATGGGAATACTTTATTCATTTTCACGGTGAACAAACCATTTTGTAAGTGGGTTTCCTCACGGTGTTTTCATTCACCGGCGTGTCAGCAGTCATGTAGTAAGTACAAATAAAATCTGAACTTATGTTTCCACAATGTTCATGACGAAAATTCCTTCCTTTGTCTGTCGTGCTGTTTGTGACGTCCATTGATATTGAAGTATGATAAAGGGTGGCAAATGGCGTGCCCCCTAATAAGTCAGTCCCGGTAGAGTTTTAGAGACCAAAATGGTGGCTGAAATGACCAAATCGAGTCAGAAATTTCAGTAGGTTAGGATGGGAGCAGCTCATTGGTTCTGAAGTCCACACGCTCTAAAGAATTTAGAGAGAATGATCCAGCGATAAACTCTTGATATCGCTAGTGCAGCGATCGTTATCAGCGTCGTTGGCTCAGTGGTTGCGGTATTCTGTATTCGAAGCGCGGTCAGGTCTTGGATGGGTGACCGCTTGACCGTTCACGCTGGTCGTGGTTCGGATTCCACGTTAAACTGTAGGTCCCTTCCCTCCCCTTACAAGGTGGTAGGGTTAAACCCGCCCAGGTTGGTACCACCGCACTGAATGAAGGTCGATGAAGGTAAAATTTTGGAAAGGAAGGAAAGAAGTTGATGCGGTTTTCTACACCGGGAAGTAAATTTTATGCACAGAGTGTTTAAGCAGCCGTAGGCTGTCATATTGTCAAAATCGTCCAATTTTTCATCGCGAAATAAGAAGTAACCAGAAACACTTGAAGCGTAAAAAAATAAAGTTAATAGAGAAGGTAACATTATAAACTCTTTATCGGGCAGAATTGTTGAAAATCTTCTAGAACCACAGAAAAAATAGCAAAAATAGCTTTAGAAAAAATCTATCATTCGCACGATCTCAGAATTTTGAGTGACAACTATATTCTTTTCTGCAGTCGTTTGAAAGATATTTTAACTTATTAAACTCTTTATCGTGTCGTTTTTCCGTAGAGAATTTGCTTTTCGAGAAATTTAAGGAAAACTGGGAAAAAGTAACAAAACGCGCCACCGCCGCGCACGAAAGCCTTGTTTTTATTGGTCGGTGAGCGCGACATGGTGGCATTTGGTGGCTAGGTGCCTACGGGCCCTTAAGCAATTATTTCATCATGCTAAGATTTAGGCCTGTTCAGCAGTAACAAAAAGCTAAGAGTGTCGGAGTGCACTTCTGGGGTTTAAGTTAAAAAATACAATTTTTAGTAATCAATATAATAACTAAAGTATATATCAAGTAAATAACTAAAAATTTAAAATCTACAAACGAAAATCACATTTTGTAGCAAACGCTTGCAAACATGGATCGACATTACACGTGGACTATTTGAAAATTCGCCACATACTCCCGTGAGCAAATAGGTCTTTTTGGATTATAAAAAAGATGCAAATGAAAAAAATAGAATAAATAAATGAGGTGCACCTTGATGGGACCACGTACCGCATTTGAGAAAAATATAAGACGCAGAGAGAAAAAATCCAATCTATATGCAAATGTACCAAAGAAATATCAGAACGAGAAATACCGACTCGCAAAAAATCAAAGGTACATAGTTAATTTTGCTTCCAGTCAAATTGGTGGAATCTCACTTTTTCCTACCGAGCGAGAAAAAATTTAAAATTCCATCCTGAATCGAAACCAAAACCTATTAAAACAAGACGTCGTGCATCTACCTTGTTTTATGGATAATGCGGCATATATCAAATAGGCGTAGTCCAGCTGAGTAGGTTTTACCAACATACCAAGATAATCGTAAAACATGCTGTGATGTTGTCTGATGCCAGTTATGAATAATACCTAGCCTGAGTACCCAGTTTCACCCGGGTCACTTCTAAGCTGTGCGTATAGATTGTGTACGATAACTTGCTTCCATTATCCCCCCTTCTCCTTTCTATCATCTTTCCACCCGTCGGAGATCAGACTCCATCAATTTGTCGTCGACATGCCGAAATGTCAAACCGAGCGGTTCGAGAAATCATTCCTAATACGCACGTCCAAGATGTTGAAACAACTCCCTGCGGAGATCTGCTTCAGTTTCTCTAACGTTGAGACCTTCAAGAGCAGGAGCAACAATTATTTTTTTAGTCAGCGTGGTGCTCGACCAAGCGCTGTTTTCGGTTTTGTCGATGCTACAAGCACGACTGGAGTCAAAACCCAAGATTCTATAAAATAAAAGAAGAATTGTCCTCCAGCTAGGGTTGTACTGTACAATAGAATAATCGGTGGGAGGGAGGGGTAGGTAGGTATAAAGGCTGGTAGCGCGCCCGCTATCACAGTCTTCTTCGACATTATCTTTAATGTGTCAGCCCCCTGTGAGTCAATCGTGAATCAAAAAATATTTGTAAAGATCACAATAAAATCTATATATTCTGGGATTTCAAAGTTCACCGCGGTCGAAGGACAAACAGACTTACGTTCAAGTGATGATGGAATGTATTTTTTATTGTGCAATAATATTTACTAGGCGGCTGTACGCCACTCTTGTCGTAACAGGCTTCCCGATACTCATGATGGACGTTCAAAAATTAGAAGCGAAGTTTCTTGCCAGTTCTTCTAGTAAGTTTAAAATTGGTGTATAGCGAGCTATTTGCACATAGGATGAACCAACAACATTTCAGAACGATCGGGCAAACCGTTTATGACTAGTGAACGTTGAACTTTCTGTTTCTTCTATAATTCACCGGATTTTTAAATTCTCTCCAGGAGATTATCACATCATCACCGCCAGCGGCAGCACACTTCCCTTCAAAACTCGCGTCAAACATAGCTCAAAAACTGCGAGTTTAATCCATAAACATAAAGCTGTAGCGCGGAGACAGGCAGAAACTTTTGTAATTATACAAGTTGGGTCTCCGCCCGCCTCACCCACGTCCCCCGCCTCCGCACAGCCCCAACAGACTCTCAATTATGAAGCTGCTACGAAATACAGCGACCGCAGATTGCGGGATCCATATACAATGTTGAAGTGCATGTCCTACATTCTTGTAGGTCGATTATAAATTATAGATGTGGCGTAGGCGTGTAGCATAACTGTCGTATGCAAGGATTTTATATTATAAACGAAGCAGCGCCACGGGTGGGTACGTTGTGAACTGTTTCGCTTCAGATCAGCTTGAGATCAGTGGGTCGATTACAATTTATGCGGGTAGCGTATATGTATAGTGTAAGCGTCGTATGCACGTACTTTGTATGGTAGCCGAGTAGTTCGCAAGGTGACCGCCAGTGGCGCTGCTTCGTTTTCCATATAAAAATCACGCTCATATACGTTTGCGTAACAACGCTACGCTACGCTACGCTACGCTACGCTACGCTAATGAACTTGTTATAGGGCATCAGAGTGAGTATAGTGCCCACTTCCTTTTTTTATTGAAAGCGCGATATATATCGCCGAGTCACCTAGAAGGTTTGTAACGACACCCATGGACATTCGGACTTATGCAGGGGTTGCGAATGCCATGGCTTTCTCACACTGGCTCTCGGGTCCTTTAGGAGGGGCGTGAATAACGCCCCTCTTAAAGGGCCCGAGACTACACTTGGAGGGGAATATGTGGGCAGGTAGAGCGTTTCAGAATTTACTGGTTCTGTAAATACAAAATCTACAGGATCGATTGGTACGCCTTAGCCGTAAGCCCAGCGTGTAGGGATGCATTCCCTGCCCAAGGTCTCGATTCTGGGGATTCCGGACGTATGTTTTCAGGCCACGGAATCCACAGAATAGACCCGCTGTACGCGTGGTGCTGATGTGAAAAGGGAACGGCGCGCGTGATCGCGTTAATGGGGAGGGATATGCAGAGACATTAGAGCGCCATTGTACTCGTTCCTGATGTAACCACTTAACCTCATCCACCGTCATACATGGCTTCATACATGCACACCGATTACGGGGGCTGCGAACCTGTCCTTTCCGTAAAAGGTTACCTATTTGGTCGTAGTATGTTCTCATAGAACGGCCCTGTTCGACACTTCCTTCCACATTTGCTTCATAAATTTGTTTGGTCGTTCTCTAATTATCTACTCTCTCCGTGTGTTTAAGCCATCTAAGCATATCTTTCTCTATCCTTGTCGCTAAGTTTTCTTTCAACCCGCATTACTCTCTCACACATTCATTAAGTAGGTGTTTTAAAAAAAACTAATTACGAGTGACCTTAACAATTGATCTTTTGTTCTTATCTGATCAGTTCTGTAGCCCAAATTGAGCAACTATTATGTAAACGCTTTTGGAAATCGTAACAAAATAAATAACTACAAATAACATTATACAAACTAACCCTGGATATTTTATATTTACTGTGTTGGTTACCTACCAATTGGTAATGACGGCGATGTTACCGACAAGTATCTTGATCTTGACCCAGTTTGACATTAAGTCTGAGTTTTAATTACGTAGTACGCGTGAGAGTGACGTGCGAACTTCAACTTTTCCAATATCGAGAGTCCAGAGGTTTCGATAACATACATTAGTCATTGATATATGAAATGGATAGGTATATAAATAATATAATGTATCAATTGATCGACCTATGGCGCGTATCCCGCCCGCCCAGCCTGTAGTTCCGAGTTTAACTCCTCTCCACTGCGCTTGTTAAAGGGACACTCATAGAGCAAGCTGAAAAATTACAAGTAGCGGGAATTTCAGGCGTAAATTTCATTAATAGTAAAGAAGACTGTACTGAGCGCGTCCTGCTCTCGTGGGATTTGCAGATTTTTATTTAATTAGAAGAATTCTTAAATTAAAGCCTTCGTGGCGTTCAAGTTGTTTATTTAACTCTTAATTGCATTACTAATTCATATCTCCTATTTAAAATTTGACTGCATAAAAGATAATATTTTTATTTTATTTTTATTCTGTTAATTATAACGCTTGATAATTTTAAAATTTTGCTTTTATGGTATAATTATTTAATAGTGAAATCGTTATTTGATTTACTTTTATTTAATTAATAACAATTTAAGATTTTGTTATTTTTTTATTATTTTAAGATATTTCATTAATAAAATTCGTTTAAATTTTTTTTCACACCGATCACTTACATTACAATCTGGTAGTGTCTAAATGCGCGTACTAAAGACAAATAGAACAAATTTCCTCACGATGTTTTATTTCACTAGAGAAATCATACATCATACATCACGCTTGTTTCCCAGTGGGGTAGGCAGAGACAACGGATCTCCACGTGCCACGATCCTGACACACCTCTGCCACTTCTTGTACTCTCATAATATTCTTCACACATGCTCGTCGTTTACGGGTACTGAACACTTGCCCCTTTTTAAGAACCTGATCGATCTGTTCTAGGTACGTGCGTCTAGGGCGACCCTTCTCGACTCTTCCACTCACATTCGCTCCAAAAATTTCTTTCGTTAGATTATCCATTCTTCCAACATGACCGAACCACCAAAGCATTCCTTTCTCATTCCTTGGCCAACATCTTATTTCAGACCACAACGCTCTCTCACTTCACAATTTCTCAATCTATCTTTCATTGTGACTCCACACACACTCCTCAGCGCGCGCGTTTCCTCAGCATTTATCCTGCATTCGTGCTTCGTCTCGCCATACCCAACTTTCACTCCCGTACACCAGTGCAGAGGCCAGCACTCCACTATGGAGAGCCAAACGTGCCCTATTGGAGATATTCATTACTAAACTGAATAATACTATGAAATCAGCGTCATGCTAACGTAAGCCCTTTTTGAGCTACACGTGTACAAATGTGACGACACATAGACAAATCCACGGCTACTATTTAATAATTAGTAGAGATGTAACGATTTCCGAATCAGAAACTTGTGATTGGCCGACGAGAATATATTTTCAGGCAGACAAACTCAAATGTGCCGAATGCTATCGAAGCGAACTCAAAATAGAAGTAGATATAATAATGGTCCACCCGTTGTCCGAGTACTTCCCGTGGTCCGATCTCGCCCAGATTTTGCATGTAGCCTCCCTAGGTGACCCTAAGCACGGCCAGGTGGCAGCAAATCCCATCCATTATGACGTTAGCCCACCTGGCGGGTTTTCTTCGCGATATGAGAACATTTAAATATTTCCCAAACTACTGGACAAATTGTCAAGTTGGTCCAGTGGTTGGTCAATAATTTGTTTTCTGTGTATTAACTTATTGAGTGCCCGGAGGGTTGGAAAAAAGTTGGAGAGGCGTATGTCCATCAGCGGACGGTCAAACGCTAATGATGATGATTAACATAAGATTGCTGATGCGATCGAAAAAGCATGGCGAGGGCATGGCTATCGGTTGGACAAAAAATTGTTGGTAATGGGTAAAAAATTGTTTATTGTTAAGTTGGTCCAGTGGTTGGCCCATGACACCGTTGGATTGATATTAAATACTTCACAGGTTTTTCTTTGTACCCCCTTCACTTCCTGTTTTACGTGGAAAATACAGCCCACGGATAATTTGTTTTTATGGCAAAGGCCTCAAATTTACGGGAGGGTCTAAAGGTGCTGATTTATATCGCTACTTTTCATCTTATTTCAAACGTTCTTAAGTGGTACGTCTTGCTTAGACATTCGAATAATGTAAAAGTTTTTCTTTTTCATTTTTGAGAACTGGAGAAGGGTTGTCACGGTCCGCTCTGGGTTTCCCATCCCTGCCCCTCCTCGCCCCTACCACCCCTTTTACTGGTAGGATGTGGATGGATGTACCCGCGACAGCACGCGTTTGGTGCGCTTCATCCATCGTTGGATCTTAGGTTGGATCGCGCGTAATTTCAAAATAATTGTGTTATAAAAGGAAAAACATTATTGGTACTCGTATAAAAAGAGGCACAAGAAGAAGAAAAAAAAAACTATTGCTCTGTCTTTGGCCGTGACTACGAAGGTGGTTTTCTTTCCATTTTACTGCCCAGGCGTACAAAAAAAGCTTAAAGCGTTTAAAAAAAATTATAAATTGTGATTTTAATTAATGTCCGACTAGCCGAGATGGCAGCTGACACACCAGTGAAGGAAAACATCGTGAGGAAACCCGCTTACAAGCCGGTTTGTTACCGTGGAAGTGTATGACTAAATCCTCTCATATCATGTAAATGACAGAGGCCTGTACCCAGCAGTGGGGCGAATAAAATGGCTGCAAAGGAAGGATTATAATGAATAAGTAACTCGAAAGTACTTAACAAATATTAAGTTGTTTCTTTAAGTAGTTTCGGCCTTCGCACATTCATAATATTTCACACAATTAAAACTACAGAAAAGAATTTCTCACGAAAAAACTCTCTCAAACACACTTTCACAACAATGCGAAAGTTGAGCATTTACAAATTTAAATAATTATTTATTCCTGGGCCCCGGGCGATATTGCCAAGTTTTTCTCCTCGCATCGATGTTTCTGGAACCTTTTTAAGCGCCCTTTCGTTGCATGTAACTTTGCTTTTAGGGCAACTGGGCATTAGTCGGCGACGAAGTTGGGATGATCGGGCCACTCGCGAGTTTCCGAGATATAGAGCTCTTGAGTAATGGTAGAAGAAACGTCTTTGCACTTTACAATAATAAAAGAAAATACTGCTGCGAAAACAAGTTATGTGCATTAAAAATAAGTAATATTTCTGTTGAGAAAACACAAAGGAAATTAAAAGACTTGCCCTGCATGGCATTGGTCGCCCTGCGAATTAACCGAATGCCCGTAGGTGTCGCAGATGTATCAGCCACCTGTATACACGGTATGTCGAGATTCCTATAAATAATCCCTTAGGAAAAAAAATTAAAATCAGATACATTGAGAAGGACAACAACGTAGCTATAAGAATGTATTACGTTGTATGTATGAGGAAGAAACTCCTATAAATGAATTAAGAGCACTCTACTTCGCGGAAATCGAGAATTCCAGCAGAAGGGTGTAATTTCTTCAATAAATCATGAAATTGCGCCGCAGCCATCGACAATATGAGGCGAGCCACCCACACACTCGCAAGTGGAACTCGCACGCATTCAGCACACTCACCAATACACGCTCACATTCCTGTACAAACTCAAACTTTAATGAAGTTTAATCAATACGACTGTAGATCGGAAATGGTGTTATTAAGATGTTAGGATACGGCGGGGCGTGGGGCGGGGCGGGAGCGGCTCTCAGCGGCGGCCCTGGATCAGCTTAATATTGATTTCGTTTAATTATTTGAGTTGTTGCTAAGTTGGCGTGCGTTATCGGTAATGCGGGGTTTACTTTAGTCATTAATGGAAACATTTACACTTAGGTATAAAGTACATATTTACGATATGCCACTACTTTGTCCGTAAATTTAATCCACATCAACGATTTTGAATTATTAAATACCTTTTAGGTGCAACAGGGAATTTATATAAAATAAATGGATAAGCCATCTTCTGTTAAGAGTTTCTTCAAATAAATGTTGATTTTTACTTAAGTATTACTTTTTAGTAGATACTTAAAAAAGGTGTTAAAATTATATTGAAAATATTGAATATGCTCAAGAAACTGCACTTTAAATTTTGGCCCATACAACAAGCGAAAACTATACCCAATCCCATTTTTAAAGCTATCAAGACAATTTTTTTGGTCACACCATCCTATGAACAGAGCTAGCATTCCACGTTTTTAAATTTTCATCAAAGTTTTTATGTATACTGAAATATTAAAACGGAATATATTAAAACAGAATTT
>WYDE02202560.1:0-10123 GCA_009867175.2 Adela reaumurella
CAACAGAACTGGCGACCCGTACGCTATCGATGACATCATTCAATTACTATTTAAAGAATCACCGAAGATACCCAAGCGATTGGAGTATGGATACTTCGGCTTATGAATACTCTCACATGCCAGATCGTTGTATGCCAGCGTCGGCAGCTCGGTGACGCATCGGTTGGTATGCGCTGCCGAACGCAGCCAGTCAATAAATTAGTGACCGCTTCTTGTCAGTTGAGACTGGTCGTGATTCGAAATTCACACGTAAAACTGTAGGTCCCTTCCCTCCCCTTCCTAGGTGGTGGCACTGAATTCGGTCGGTCGAAGAGGCTAAGTATAAAACAGTTGTGTTATTCGTTCAGTGTAACCGGCTCTTTTAGGGGGAATCATGTGACACCTACTTAATTCACCAAGGTGTATTAGACTGACATTCATCATTCATTCATCATTTTCAGCGTTTCGCCTTCCGCTGCTGGACATACGCCTCTCCAATTTTTTTCCAACCTTCCCGGCACTCAGCAACACGACTCAATCGTTTGCTCCGCGACGTACCGGATGTCGTCGTCCCACCTGGCGGGTGGTTTTCCCACACTTCGCTTCCCTGTCCAAGGGCGCCAGTGTATTCGGCCGTACGAGCGAACGGCCGTCATCCCTGCGCATCCCTGCGGCTGACGTGCCCAGTCCACTGCCATTTGAAACTGACATTACTCGTGCCCAAACCCTTCAAACTGGTGCATTGGAGTGATGTAGATATCGATGCCAGTTTCCATAAAAAAAATGCAGACAGCAATATAGTGCCATTGTATGTAGGTGTGTTTGAAGAAATTGTTTAGTATTCAGATTGCTTTACACTTTCATGCAAGGCAGAAGACGGACTTATTGCCAATAGGTACAGTCTACCAACTACTCTCTCGTTGTTTTCATCCTCTGCAGCAACTGAGGTGAAGCGATCGTCGTTGTTATTATAGCTGGTGGGACATGGTTCATGCCTCCATCGGGAATCGAACCCACACATGACAAGTGGCTTGAGTCCGACGAAGGCAATGCAATGTTATATGGAGACTATTGGAGACATCGGCAGACTCCACATCACAAGTGGCATGTACATAAAATAACATAAAAAGAAAATTTAAGCAAACATTTTGCGAAATCGCCTTTATAAGAAATGTATGCGTATTATTGCAAATTATTCATCTATGGCTTAATCAGCATATATAGTTACGCAGATCACTGATTGACTGATTCTGTCACGCGGCTTATACATCTCGCATAACAATTAGTTTTTTAATAGAGACGGCGTCGCTTCATCAAATGTCACTTTGTAAATTTTTGAGGGCGGCGGCGGTGACGACGACGTGCATTTTTGCAATAAAAAAAATTAATAATTTAATTACATAATCTAAGTATGTGAATGAATGAATGAATGAATTCTTTATTGCACTACCAGAGTAATAACAAATATATAGAAAATGACTTATATACTAGTACAAATGCGGACTTATGTCTGTAAAACACATTTATACCAATCAACCTTTGGGTGATGGGAATAAACCAAATATGAGTAAAGGTAGCACAGCACACACAACACAGAAATTATTGAAAATAATCGATAAATACCTGTATAAGTAGTTTCTGACATTCAAACACATGAAATAGCATAAAAAAACAATGAATACTGTTGCTAATTATACTTTACCTCCTCGGCAAATACTTCACGTAGCTAATCCCCTGAATAGGGCATTTCACCCATGTCTTCTTCTTCTTTCTTTTGCAGCCATTTTATTCGCCCCACTGCTGGATACAGGCCTCTCCCATTTACATGATATGAGAGGATTTTAGGCATACACTTCCACGGTGATTAACCGGTTTGGAAGTGGGTTTCCTCACAATATTTTTCCTTCACCGGATTTTCAGTGGCCATTTAGCACAAATTCTAAAGTTATAAATATTGTGCTCCCAGTGGGTATCGAACACGCACCTCCCGCTTGAGAGGCGTGCTCTTGCCCACTCGGCCAATTTGACACGGGTAATATATACAAACATTGTTAATTTGCCCACGTTTTAATCATCGGAAACGCTCTCTCACCATTGGATCATTAGGTCTCTGTCGAATCAAATTCTGGAACTATATTGTGAAACTTCAAAAGCGACGTTAATACGAAAGTTTGGGAACCTCTTACTGACGCTGTAGGTGAATAAAAAGGCGGCGGGCATGGCGATATCAAGGGAATGGGACATCTATATGGGATTATTTATAATCCATGGTGGTACACTAAATTTTAGTTCTTTAGTTCTTTATTCAGCATTCTTATGGTAGTACACTCAAGGAAGTCGGACAATAGCTTGTTGATTACACTACACTTGAATTTGTCAATATATTACATTTTACATCCGGTTCGATTAATCCCATGAAGAAGAACCGGCCAGAAACTTCATGTTGGGATTTATTTTTTTAAACGTCTTTATTACAATACGTTGTGACTAACCACACCATTGACCTCACTCTACGAACCACACAATAGACACCGCTTACAGTGCAAAACTACAGTTTGAAAGCTTGATTAACAATAATTCAATTTATGCTTTATAATTCTATATACGCTTTAAGCTTATATAGAATTCTTATATATATCTTATATCTTCTTTATTCTCTTAGTATCTTCTTCTTCTTAACTTTCTTCTATCTATTTGAATAGTATCTTCATATTTTCACACTAGGAGAAGCTGTGTTCAAAATTTCGTTGAGATCGAACAACGGGATCCCATTGCACAGACAAAGAACTACGAGATTATTCATGTATACATACATAGCGTCACGCCCTGTGGGGTATGCGTCTAAGGCGACCCTACCCGACTCTTCCACTCACATTAGCTTCAAAAATGTGTTTCGTTAGTTTTGTATCATTCATTCTTCCAACATGACCGAACCACAAAAGCACCCCTTTCTCAATTCTTGTTACTGTATGTTCTTTCAGACCACAACGCTCTCGCACTACACAATTTCTCAATCTATCTTTCATTGTGACTCCAAACATACTCCTCAACGCGCGCATTTCCACAGCATCCTGCTTTCGTGCTTCGTCTGCCATAGCCAACTTTCACTCCCGTACATCAGTGTAGGGGCTAGCACTCCAGCATGGACAGCCCAACGTGCCCTATTGGACATACTTTGGCTGCTCATAATAATTTTGGCTGCCAAGGCCCCATTCACTTGATTTCCGGGATTATTCACTGATCTCATAAACCATTATTATGAGACTTGTCCCAAATAAGGTATAAATATTAGGCAAGGCGCGTCCAACAACTGGTAAAAAAGTACTAAGCATTTTAACGTTTTTATAAATTTCAGAAGAAAATCATAGCTGTTTCATCGATTACCATGGATGGTCCAGGACGAAAGAATAAACGTGTTGAAGATCTCAAGAAATTAATAAAACACGATGACATCACAAGCGATCAATTTAAAGTTTATTTCAATAATCAACCAGGACAGAAGAATATCATCCTTCTTGCTAAAACAGCAGCAGAAGCAGGCAACATGGAATTAATACCTGATTTAATAGAACAGGGACTCAACGTAAATGTTGCATTACATATTGCTGTCAAAAATGGAGAAGAAAATCTAATTAAGCTGATTCTTGATAAAGGAGCAGATGTAAATGAAGGGCTATACTTGACTGTTAAAGAAAATAACAAGGACTTAATTTATTTATTTCTTCAACGGGGGGCAAACATAAACCTTAATAAAACAAATGGTAATACGCTTCTCCATACCGCTATAATACAGAAATGTGATGTCGGTTTAATTGAGTTTTTAATAAATCTAAAAATAGATAATGAGGTTAGAAATAACAAAAATAAAACTGCTATGAACTTAGTGGAAGAGTTTCTCGCCAGAAAAGTTAATAACGCAGCAAGAAACAATTTGGAAAAAATAAAAAGAATATTACATGAAGACAGAAGAGACAATGTATTCGAGTGTTCACAAGGCCTTTCAGATGGCTTAAGTAGTTACTCGTATCAAATAAAATTGTTTGCATTGTACGCAATAAGAAATACTAATGCGTCTTTGAGACGAGAATGCGAATATTCGTTATCCACTGAAGAAAAGGACTTAACTCCCTTCGACGATATTTGCTTGAGAAAAACAGAAAATGGACTAACAACTTGCGAGTTTGTTCAAGTGAAACACACAAAAAAACCAAAATCAAATATTATAGATGAGTCGATATTTTATATAATGCTCAAACCCGAAAAAAATATAAGAAAAGATTTCAAGGGTAATGATTCAATTGTAAAAATGTTCATGAAATATGACAAAATTAAAGATAATGATCCCGGTGTTGATGGAAAATTCATTTATTGTAAAAACGCAAGTTTCAAGGTTTTTAGTCCTTGTTTTACATATGCTCATTCAGGTGAGGATGACCTTTTGTGTGGGGTAAAACGCGTAAAATGGGTTACCGACCCAGATTATTTATATCTAGAAATAAAATTTGTTTTATTGAATCTGATTCAAACTTTTCTTGAGATAATATTAATAGACGAAGTCTTAGATAAAAATGGACTCAATAAACAAATAGAAGCACTTGATAATTTCAGAACAAAACAGAACATTTACAAAAAAATACACAATGATTTGTTGTGGCCAGTGAAAAATATTGCTGAGTTTGGATTAGATGTAATTGAAAAACGTTTAAGCTTCCTAAAGAATACCCAACAAGTAATAAAAAATGCAGGCACTATAGAAACTGTGAAGACTATTTTCCACAATACAAGTGATATACTCGACACAAATGATCTTAACGTATTACAGAAAAGAGCTATCCAAATATTAAAAGGCTACCATTACATTTTTGAATTTTTTTCAAAAAATGATGAAGTGGTTTTAAAAAAAAAAATAAGCAATTTCGTAAATAATTTTTATGTTTACGCAGACTGCCCCAATAATGATGTTCTCGATAAGATGATTACAGAAGAAATCACTATAGAATTTAAAAAAGTTTCCTCAATAATGATTTCTGCTTACTCTCTACAATATTTCAGTACGTGGATCAGCAAATTTAAAAATGGTGTTGGAAAATTTTTCACACATTTAGAGGGAAAAATGTTGTTTTCTGAAATACGATGTCAATTATTTAAGCAGCTTAATAAATCTTACATTAAAGAACTTGAAAAAGTTAAAATTAAATTTAAAGAGGATAACGAACAAGTGACCAACTTCCTAAATAATGATATAAATAATAAAATCCTTCATATTATCACCCAAAACACGCGTCTGCATGCTATAAGAATTTTTTCAAGTGCAAAAAGCCTCACAGCGCAGTCGCGTTGCCTAGATTACTGCAATGCATTATTTACCAATACAGAAACTATTTTAAAATTAGATGGTAAAATTCCTTTGAATGACACGAACGATTTACTGATTTTAGAAGGTCATAATGATGTCGAGGACTTTAGAAAAGTATGCGAAATGTCAATTAATTTAAAAAATATAATAGGAGTTGAGAGAAAAAAACTGATTATTATTTCAAGTAGTAACAATAAACTCGCCATTGCTATGAAAAGCATTTTCAAGGACCACATTTGTTGTCAAGATTTTATCCTGTTCTCGGATTTCACACAAGAGACACAAGAGGATGTTTTAAATAAAACAGTAGACTTCCAAAATAATCCCATTTCGATAAGAAGCGATGTGAAGATAAACGATTTTATAACAATACCTGGTGCCTGCAAAGTCTTTGATGAAGATATATTATCAGAGATAATCACAAATAAAGACCTTATAACAATTGGCAACAATGAAGCATTTAGTTCCGATGGGTATAATGAATATTTATTTATTCCGAGGCTACTTTCTTACACAACAATAGAAATTTTATCGAATTGCAGTAAACATATGCGGTTTTTCATCACCGGCATTACTAGAGATCATTTTAATTCCAAATTCATTGAACTAAAATACTTCCCAAAGGTCTGGCAAGATGGCAAAGTTTACAAAAAAGGATTAGTGTTAATGCCTTCCATTAGAAATGCCAAAACTAACGAAGAAGCATTGAAAACCCTGTGCAATAATTGTAATTGTAATTGTAAGTGCAAAAACACTTTGTGGTTAGAAGTAAAAGGTGATATTATTTCCAGAAAAGACGATAACAGTATACAGTATAGTAGAGACGAGTTTGAGAAAATGTTAATAAATCATAAGCTTGCACCCGAAAATGTACAAGACAAAATAGTTATTGTAGCTAATAATCCTGGAGAGGGTAAATCCACTATGCTAACAGATTTAGCTCATCGTATGAGAAAGAAATCAAAGAAGTTGTGGATAATACGTATTGATTTAAGAAAATACACCGACGACGCTCTTCCCTCCAGTTTAAATAATATTACATTTAATGTTGACGACACTGCCAAGGCCGCTGCGTTTATCTCTAGCATGGTTGTCAATAATAAGAAGTGCATCTACACTAAATTAGAAAGAAGATTTCTCCAAGCTATACTAAATGGAGAAGGTGGAATGGAAGTGATTTTACTTTTCGACGGATATGATGAAATCAGTCCAGACTTTAAAGAAAAAACCTGTAAATTGTTAAAAGCTCTGGCCCATAGTATGGTGAGACAACTTTGGATCACAACAAGGGTTCACCTGACAGAATATTTGGAAGAGGAATTACTGGTGCCAGCTTACAAGCTGGTTAATTTTACTGAGGACGAACAGGCTACATTTGTGAGTAAGGTCTGGGGAGATTACTTTAAAAATTATAAATGTGAAGAGGACATAGCTGAGGACAAAATCGTTGGAGGAATTTTAAACAGATTGAAAACATTTCTTCAAAGTTTCAAATCGAATAATATAAATTCGATCAATTTCGATTTTTTTAATAAATCGTTTTTAATTCTGGAAAACAAGTCCCTGGCTGTACTTCATGATTTCATAGACAAAGAAATGAAATTAGTCAGTTTTGCTAAAATAATGTTAAAAATTTGGAATAATTCAGTAAATGTTCAAAGTTTTTTAACGGTGCCGCTACACCTTGTTATGTTGGCAAATAATACTATCCAAAGTGAATGGAAAAGTATTCGTCAAAATTCGAAATATAAACTAACTGAAATGTATACAGAGTTTGTGGAAAACAAATTTGAAATATATGAAAATAATAAGCGTTTTCATAGTGGCAGTGAAGCCAGTAGAGATGCCGCGGATATTGCAGATAAGGTTTTAAGAGAAATGTATTGCGAGGTCGCCGTTAAAACCTGGTTCAAGGCTTTACCTTTACTACCCGATCTAAACATTTGCAGTAAATACCCTAACTTTATCGAGATGCTGACGAGAGTCGGCTTAGTGACTTCTTATGGCAATCATTACGAGTTTGTACATCTCAGCTTCGCAGAGTACTTTTTAGCCAAGTATCTTATCGACCATTTATATAACCCACTAGTGCAATCGTATTTATTACGATATATTCTAATTAGTGAATACTTTGCTCTTGTGAGGACATTTTTCGATGGTTTTTTGTTACAACCCAGGTATTTTTTCCAAAACATTATTCCATATATACCAGAAAAAAAATTCCTTATAAAAACTTCGAACGGAGATAATATCTTACATGTATCACTCCGCGAGGGTCTCGAGCAAATATTTTGGTTAATTATTAATAATATCTCAAAAAATACATTTGCTGAGCTCATTAAAGAAAAGACTTCAGAAGGTTTATCCGTAGTTCATTTATGTGTACTTTACGGCGAATCTGATATTTTAAGTACTATTTTGGAACATGTAAAATACCTGTCAAATTATTCCAAATACAATGCATTTATTGCAGATTGCTGTGATATAAAAAAAATTACGGAATACACTGCATTTAAGATGTTAACAATGGTATTGCCTGTCATTGATGTCACTGCATTAAACTTGACAGCAATGACTTACAACCATGAAAGGCGAGTTGCTTCAAATCGTAAATTCTTCACTAAACTAATAACAGAATGTGACAGGTTTCAACGAACTGCATTACATTTAGCTGCAACGTCAAGCCAGAGTTACAGTTGCAAACTAATTGTTAATGCAGCTAAAAGTTATTCAGTCTCGGATGAATTGATAATGAAGTTAGACAAAGATAACACGACTGTTCTACATTTAGCAGTGATACGTGATGAGAAAGAAATATGTGAAATAATTATGAAATCTATTGAAGACAACCCAAGCATTTGCAAAGATTTATTAACACACGTAAGCAACGATGGCCAGACAGTTTTACACTTGACCGTTATTTATAATCGTTTCGAGATATGTAATACGATTCTAGAAGCTGTGGAAAAATATAATTATGTACTAGAAGACGTAATTTTGAAACGGAACTTTAATAATCAAACTGTCCTTCATCTTACAGCTGGATACTGGCACAAACAAGTTTGTAACGCGTTATTAAAATCTGTAGAGAAACATGACAATATACTAAAGAAATTTATAACTCAGTGCGACGACAAACATAAAACTGCTCTGCATATAGCAGCACAAAACAGAGAGGCAGAAATATGTGATATGATTTTGAAAAGTTCTGAAAAATGTACAGAACATTTAAAAAATACTATAATGCTGCGTGATTGTAATGACGAAACTGCACTACACATTGCAGCGTATGGTAACCATGATGTGATTTGTTACATAATTTTGAACCGCGCTGTTAAACATATTGACGTATTTAAAGATGTAGTAACACAATGTGATTCAAATGGTCACACAGCTCTTCACATAGCGGCAATGCGTGGATATAGTAAAGTGTGTTTTGTAATTTTACATTTTGCTAAAATATATCCAAAATTGTTAAAATCGTTAATAATGTTATGTGACAAGAATGGATTTACTGCTTTCGAGTTAGCTGAACATAGGGGTGAAAGAGATTTAATCGGGGTATTTTTAGCAACAATTTTGGGGTCGCATTATGCGCTACGTCTTTGGTTGTTTAAAATTAACTTAAATACTAAATACATCTGCACATCGGTACGTGGGAAAAAAATTAAGAATTATAAAGTGCGCCGTAATTGTTTGACTGCAGCTCAACTTGAGCAAAACGAGTTATGCTATTTCATTTCGATGGTAAATTATTACAAATTATACACAAAAGAAAGATATAGTGGTCCAAATTGGGGGATTGTAACAATTAAGTGATTGTTACATAAAATGGTTATATTAGGTAAACATAATTTTTTCGAATTTTTTACAGGCAAAATGTAAGGGCGAGGCAAAAAAAAATTCGTGAATAGAAAATGAAGAGAGAAAATGTGTTACACTTCACCCCCTGATACCGTACTCGAATTAAGAGGGGGTATTAATTACTGAGTTATTCAAGATTTAATTGGTTTTTAGAGCTATGTTTGTGAATTAATTCTTTCGAAAAAAGTTTCTCAAATCGTGTTTCGGAAACAACAGTGCACTCGGCCAGAAATAAATATTTCAAGTACCAAAAAAAACACAAAATAAGTAACTACCACTACTTTGTTGAAATGTTAAGTTATGTTTTAATAAAATTACTTACGCTCCCAATTGATTAATACATTTTAAATTATTTATAATAGGATAAGATGCAGCTATATCAAGTGAATGTTAGTATGTAAATTTGCTTGTTGTAAATTTTTATGAACAATATTTACTAATGCATTATGACTTTAATTTTTTTTAAATTTATAACATCAACAAAACTTTATTAATAATAATTTTTCATATTTTAAGTCGATAACAAAATATTGTAATACTTAAAAATTAAATTAAATTAATAACAAAAATAATACCTACCTATAAAATGTAATAGATTCCGTCCAGCCTGTACTCCATGCAGCCCCTCTGAAAGAACCTATTACCCCCGCAGCATTCCCACGCTGAATAGCCAGGCTCAAGCGCTACCTGAGGTATTCATCTGAACGTTTTCCTGTGTTTTTTCTTTAATTTTGTGTACAATGGTTCCGACGAATTGTTGTGCTTCCTTACACCAAGGCCCTAAAGACTCGACAGGTAAGGCGATAAGGTGGTAATTCGCCTCCAATGTCGTGTACATTGAGTGCTTCGACGTGAAGCAGTTTCAGCGGCCGCACCGGCGGTCTTAGAAGTGCTGTTGATGTAGGACGCCGCCAGAGTATCAAC
>WYDE02202571.1:0-10122 GCA_009867175.2 Adela reaumurella
TTTGAGGGCTATATCTTTCGTCATTACTCAATGATACTGTTTTCGTTGTGACAGTTTGAATTAGAAAAAAATTAGCTGTCTCCAAACTAGTTTTCTATTTCTGTTTTTGCACTTAGATTAGCATGAGAAGCTTTAAAACTCAATTCCCAAATCTCTTCTTTATCCACGCGGGTTATATCTGTATCTTTTGCTGTATTTTTGTATGTATCTTTGTATTTATCTTTTGGGAAAGTGCTGATTGTGTTGCTGTTTTTATCTCGTGGTGTAGCAATGTGCAGCAGTTAGTTTATGAAGTAATAATCGATATTATTGAATCCTGCATTAAAGAGAACTCCGTTTCGTTGCATTTATTAATTGTGTGATCGAGAATATACTTTAGAAAGGAATTTAATACTTACTTTATTATAAATAAATAAATGTAGCCTTTTTTGCTTAGCAAAAGGCGGACTTATTGCCGGGGCAATCTCTCCCAGACAACCTTTTTATACACCACACAAAGTGTAAAAATTTGTGCTCCCAGTGGGGATCAAACCCGCACCTACCGCTTGGAGGCGTGCTCTTGCCCGCTCGGCTAATCTAACACATTATCATCATGATCTATGTAAGTATGTAGTGTAATATTGTTACAGGGTAAAATTATAGCAGATTGTATACTTTATATTTATGTATATGGAGTTCGCAGCACACGTAACCGACGTCTAGAGCCTCGTCAGAACAAGCGAACATAATTGCATCATCAGCATGCAGCAGACACCTTACCAAAACACCGTCCATACTTAATTTGGTCTCACTCTCTTGTAGGCTAGATAAACAATTGTCCTTGTATTGAAAAATTGAAAAGACATGGGGACGCAGTACACAGTCCATACCTAGGTGCGATAAGTCCATGCCGGAAGTACAGTTCCTTCAACGGACTGTGCGGGCGGAGCTTCTCTCCCTAGACGTTAGGAAAGCGTTTGGGCCAGATAGGATTCCAGCAGGCGTGCTCCCGAGTCGGCTCCAGTACTGACGCGCCTTTTTCGCCTCTCCTACTTCAACATTCGTGTGCCGGCTGCCTGGAAATCTGCGTTTGTCCAAACAGTCCCCAAAAAGGGTGACCGCTCAAACCCATTAAACTACCGACCCATAGCGATTACCTCCCTCCTCTGCAAGGTGATGGAGCGCATTATCAATGCATAACTTATGAGGTACCTAGAGATGAATGACCTAATCAGCGATTAATTATTTCTGGTTCATATACCTACACAAATACACATACAGAATAATTTGAGGCAATACATAATGTATTTTATTAATTTTTTTTATTTTTTTTTGTATGTATATTATATGTATGTAGGTAATTATTAAGTTTTCTACGAAAACTGCTGAGCTGGCCCCCTGGAGAAATGGTCCATCCCCTGAAAACAGCGAAAACAGGATATTTAATTGATTTATACTTTTTAAAATTTTATTTCATTAAAATACAGTCATTTAAATAACAAGCATCGTACAATTGGAATGTAAATTTAATTTCTCTTTTTACCCGACTACGCGAAGCAAAAAGGAGGGTTATGATTTTATAATACCTGAAGTAACACTCAATGCTTTATGATAATGTATTTACGTTTTGATAATATCTTACCCACTTATGTACAGATTTAACAGGATGAGATAGCAGAAACCCTGTCGTAAAATCTATAGATAGACCCTTTTATCGAATTGTGCAATTTGCTTGATAGATATTGCAACAAAACTACGCCTCGGTGTATATTTCCGTGAAAATAAGGTAATAAATAAGTCATAAATATGTGAATATTATTATCGTAGGGGATTTACCTACTAATTCGTTGGGACAGCAAAGATTCTAAGCGAATATATACTTAAAAAATATAATCTGAACCTCTACTGTACGTATTCCTTTTTAATCTATTCCTGCTTTTACCACTTAATTCTAATCTACACACTCCAACATCCTAAAGGTTAGTTTTAGAGGAATTCCTAAGAGGCATAAAATTCACCTATTTGTAACTTGTGTATGTAAATACGATGTGTTGCTATTTCTTAACGCAACGGCTCCCAGTCCCAGTTGCCAGACCAGATGTTTTTGATTCCGAAAAAAATAATTAACTCGACCATCGTAATCATTTTCATAACAAAAACGCGTGTTTTTTTCACTGCCTCCCAGTCTAGGACCAGAAGTGCTCGGATAAACGGACGGTTGGACGGGCGGACATACGATCCGCATGCATTCTATATGGCCCGTCCTGCGTTACTACGGAACAGCCAAAAGAAACCGGCGAGTGTTACAGAATCAGTCAGTTAGCTCAGTGTTGATTATAATGAATCAGCGTGCATGATTAGAACGAACATTAAATAACATATCTTAATATGATAACCTTCGCTGAATATTCTTCCTTTTAGATTTTGCTAGTTACCTACTTTGCAAAAAAAAAAAAACAATCCATTAAAGAGATGAGTCGCGTACAGGAGAAGAAATAAACAATAATATTTCAACCAGCCTAAATGAAACTGTCATGGTTGTATTCTTTGTATTACTAGGTCTTCTTCAATAAAACCATTCCAAAGTGTCGTAGTCAGATTCTCGCCAGAAGAATATTAATTTAGATTTAAAAGGCAGACCACCACCGCCGCTTTCTTCATCTGCTCACGAGAATACCGCGAAGCTGGATAGAGTTGTAAAATTTACCTAAACCAATAAACGTAAAACAAAAATATGTGCTCGGTACCTCCTTGCTGAGGCCTTTTACGATCGCATCGCTCGCAATGGTCGCGAAACACGATGGGATTCTTATCCTTATGCTCTGACATAGAGGAGATTGTAATCTTTGTGAGATCAAGTCTTATTTATTATCAAGCCAAGTAATATGTGTAGTTCTATGGCATTACATTTTTATTCTGATTTTAAGAGAATAGCCGGCTTCAATGTAACGCAAGCGAAGTATACAAGTCAAAAACGGTTTGATATTATTTTTTACAATTACAATACTAATATTTTTATTAAGAACACAATTCTTGGCACAATAATTTCCTAATTGAGGAAATCTTTAAATGTTTTTCAAAATGAGTTAGTTATCCAGCGAAGAAACAAAAAGGAGCACAGGAAAACAACAAGTGGGAACGTTACCATGTTTGATCGGTAACATTGGCACGTCTAACCATAATTTTTTCATTATTGCGCGGCGTAGCCTCCCATGACAGGTTTAGAAGCCACTCACTGACGGACAGACAATGCACAACCTAAGCCGCTGGTCTAGAAGCATTACATTTTACAATACGCCTACCAGTATGTAACGTAGGTTATAATCATCTTTTTATAATAAATAAAATTACAGTTAAATCCAATTTCAATTAAAAATTACAATTTAATATTCAATTAGATAATTTATTGTAATCCATTATATTCATTATTAAGAAAGGAATTTTGAAAATACGTAGGTACCGTGGTCAAAATAAATAAATAAATAAATAAATAATTGATAATAAGCGTGGCTAATAATAAGTTCGGCTTCTGCTCAGCGGGGCGGCTACTGTGGAGTCTTGTATAGTAGTAGCAGCTCATCTGGAGAGAAGCCTTTTTTAAATTCTAAAGCAAATTTAACATTGCATTGTAACTCTTGTAATACGGGCTGTTTTTGTATCGTGTGTAGTTACTTACTAAACGTAATTTAAACTTAAGTCAAGGCTTTCACTGGGCCAAAATTGAACTTGAGAAATTTATGGTCTCCGATTATTTCTTAGGGTCACTAGGAAAATCTGTGTGCAAAATTTAATTGAGATCGGACTGCAGGAAGTCACTGCACAGATAACAACGACAACATCGGTGACAACAGCGCACACCATGGTTGTGAATATACACATATTCATTCATTTTTAGGTTTTAATATTATTATTTATAAATTGTGTACATAATTTTAACATTTGAAGATTAATAATTTTTAGCATTCATTAATTACTTCGTAATTATAAAGACGTGGCAAACATCAAGATATTATTTTGGTCATTAGGTCTACATATAGGAACAGGGGGTCTACCGTGCTAGTATCACATTAGCGAGTGAAGAGACATCTCTGCTGAAATCTCTTCACTCGCTAGAGTGATACTACGCCGGTAGTAGGACAGGATATTTTGTGTCGGGTGACACACATTTTCCTTTTATCTTCAATTCTTCTCGTACGAAACGTAATGATGAACGTGGATTTTTTTTAAATAGTTGCATTATGCGTTTATTTTCGGTGGGCGACGTCACATTTATTTCACCGCGTTGTGGTAGGTCATCTACGTTTTCTGATTCAGAATATCGTTTCACTTACTTCTTTACGAAATCACTTACTTCGTTAAGAATGCCTTAGAATTTTTCATGTACTTTGCAGCATCGCGTGAATTTTTGGTCCTTTCGGATGCGAGCAAAGGAACACTGCAAAAGGGTCTCTCCACATGTTCCAAAATAAAAATTTAGCGCAACGGCTATGAAAAAAAAATATTACGGACACATTCTTGTCAAACAGACTGTAAAATTAAATGTGACTACGGAAAAAGAAAATGGGGCTTTCAATACGAAACGCTCTGGATCATCATAATTATCACCCGCCCTGATTAACTCGGATGATTGGAGTTTAGGAATAAGTTATCAAACCACTTCAACTTTCTCCAATGATTTGGATACATGTATGGACCTACCTTCTACCTTCTATGCGATGTACGGAATCTTTGTAATACACGCATAGGTACTTGGCTGTGAAATCCTAAATTACATACCTACATGAAAATAATCAAATGATAGATAGATATTAGCTAAAGGTGATTCAGGTATATGCTCCGAAAAGTTCACATGCTGATGACAAGGTGGAGCTGTTTTACAATGACGTCACTAAAGCCTTAGACGCCAACAAGGCCCACTTCCAGTACGTGATGGGAGATTTTAATGCCTAAATAGGCAAACCTCTGGATGGAGACAGTGCAACAGTGGGCCGATTCTGCCTCGGTCTACGGAACCCACGCGGACAGATGCTAGTTAACATCTCGAGGCCTACCGGCATCAGGCCATGAACACCTTCTTCTGTAAAAAGGAGAAGCGTAAGTGAACCTGGATTAGCCCGGTTGGGAGAACAAAAATGAGATAGACTACATACTAACGGACAGAAAGTCGTCAGTTACTGACGTATCTGTCCTAAACCACGTGGACTCTGGCAGCGACCACCGAGTAGTGCGTGGCAGGTTGAGGTTAAACCTGACGAGCGACGCAAACTCATCCACAAACCGCTGGCCAAGCTTAACATACTGGACGAGGTGGCTGAAGACTTCGAAGCCAAACTCACGGATGCTTTGAGTTCAGCGCCGCACGATGAGAATGTCGACATCGACAGACTCTACCCAGACTCTATCTAGTATTTGTGTCAACACTCGGGAAGACAGGGCACTTCAGCAAAAGTCGACAGGCCCACCACAACAAGTTATCCGAAGATATAGTACGTTGAGGCACTTTGAAAAACGACGAAACATAGGGTCGGATCACCGAAACACGCAAAGACGCAAAGACAGCGGAATCTATTCTAGATTTTGAAATTGCAGCCAGCTACAGAAAATGTAGAATATAAAGTGTGTAGCAGTACACGTTCATATTACATAAATGTTACAGAGTTTTTTTTTAATGGTAACTGACACGGAAAGCTACTTCACCTAAAGCACCAGTTTTCTGGTAACAGTGATGTCAGCCTAAACACCTTGGTGAGTTATGGTAGGTGCCATTTCAGCCCTTCCCTCAATTCCAGCCGGCTACACTGAACTGGACGGAAAACACTATATATAATTAATAAAACTATTATAAATTTACTTTATAACGCATACCTTTATATAAATTTATAAACCCACATATAAAACGTTAATATATCGCGTATGAGCTCTTCATCTTATAGTGTATAATTCATAACAAAAAGTGAAAGTGGACAAAAGCCATCCGATAATTAGGTACCGAGAATTTATTAGATGCGTTTCCTCGAACTAATTCTGGACCCACCACGACGGCGATTCATCACTCCCCCCGACACAGACACGATCCATTATTAAATTGATATAAACAGAAAAGAATAAATCCGCGAACCAATTTGCAGCTCGCCGCCATCCGACAACTCAATTCGACACGCCATGGACTCGACCCCGGCCACCGCCGCCGCCGCCACGGACTCGGACTTGAAGGCAGTTCAAAACCAGCTAAATACGAGCTCTATATATTGACATCTCAAGGTCTACTTCGGCAAAGTCAATACGTAGAAAAAAGGACATTCATTTTGAATCGATCACTCGCATAATCACACAATCGTGGAAGCTTATAATGTCACTAAATACCGAAAATGTAGGAGAGGGTGAGCGCTTTTGTGTCGACAATCCAATAATGTGGACTACGCGCCGGACGACCTACCTCCGCATCTGCCGTGCGTCTAAAAGGACTGTTTTTGCCACGCGTTCGAGTTACAAAAGCAATAAATTGTATTAGATGCGATTATTGGTACAAAAGGTGTCAACTGTGACAAAGAGACTCGATAAATTTGCGGTCAATGTAGAGAAATTAATATTTGGCCGAACACAGAATCGGCATGATGGTGATAGAAATTTCTAACGTAGTGGTGGTTAGGAGAGAAATGTAAGAGTATGTTGTTTGGTACAGTAGAGACAGATACATCGGACAAGCAAACCGCAGCTGTCTAAAACTGAATTTATTTCAACGCCAGCGTTATGGACGGACACATAATGTTTTTTAGCACTCCCTCCCTCCCTTACATGGCACGGAAAGCTACTTCACCTAATGCACCAGTTTTCTAGTACCTGTGATGTCAGCCTAAACACATTGGTGAGTACTGTAAGTAATATTTGTGAGTAATACTTACTGGACGATCTTGATCCTATCCTATCTGATCCTTGATTATCGTGCGTGCGCATATGTGTGCGTACGTCTGTGCGTCAATATGTACCCTTCTGCTAAGCAGAAAAGTCTATATTTATGTACTTCGTGTAGTTGAATTTCAACGCAATTTTACATACAGCATCTTCTAGTCGGGACCGGGACCGCTAATAGCACATTTGGCCGTTTCCCGTGGCAGGACAGACGATGTGAAGTTGGAATCGAGGTGAAGCAATTGAAATAAGTGACCGTTCTTTTGAACTATAATATATTGTGAATACCATGTCGGCCAGCATTTTGTTTACTGTGTTTATTATTGTGAAGACTAATTACATATACAGTTGAAAACCTAATATACACAGTATTCTCACAAAAACAAAACCGCTCATTCCTCACCTGCATCTCACACATCACAACCCTCCGTGCGCTGCAACATCTGTCCCATCACACTCATCACAAAGAATTAGACCTACAAGTTCTGAATTGTCACACGCAAAATCACACGCATTCACTACCTGGAAATCCACCTCATTGCAGGCAGACTATTATTACATTAGGATGACCATCACGCCACTTCCCATCACGATGGACCACTGAATACACACGTTAGGTTCAATCTTAAATTCGCCTTTACCAATCCCAACACATGCCGAAACCCATCAACTACTCCTATCCTTCAAAAAGTGCTATATCGTACGCAGACCTTCGCACTCTGTAGTCGGCATATTAAACGCTTGGGGTCTTCCACTCCTATAGTCTCAATGCTCAACACTACTTAATCGTACACACGTCTCGTGTTGATCTGGGAGGGGCCACCAGCTTCCAATTTATCAGCCGATCCCTCCCAGCTTCACCATCAATCGTCATAATTTCATCCTAATTTATTGGTTTCATGAGGGGCAGATTGTTACTCACCTTGGAAGTGTGTCTCGACCACTTGCTTTACATTTCGAAGCTATCTACTGAAGCAGAAGAAAGTGGGGCGAAAGTGGTATGAAACACCTTTCTTTTTCGGGGTGTTACTTCCCTTGGTGTAAATTATGCATTACACTGACGATCTAAAATATATCAATATAAGATTTACCCCGACTGACTGATTCTGTAACGTTCGAGTCATTTGTTTTAGTCGCGGCATCAAGGCGGCGCACATTGCGTTTGAGATAATAATATATTTTGTTTGACATACCTAATACATCTGACAATATGAACGGGGATCAGAAGTGTATGGGTCTTTGCGCGGGGTTGGGTTATATTATTTAACTACTGTACAGAAGTAGGCGTAAATCGCCGAAATATGTATTGTTTGTAAATAAACCTTATGCCATACGTACGCATCTACTACACGTCTACTCCTTACGACAATAGTTTCCGTACTATTAATGTAGCAATGTCTTTGCCTATCAGCATCATCATACACACCTTCCCGCCTGCGCTTTTCCTTACTCCTTATCCTTACAAAGCGACTCCAATCTACTGCGTACTTCCAGATAAACCAATTAAAAATAATCTCCGGATTACAGTTGCTGCGATATCAACCGCGTATCGGGCACTAACAAAGAATATTTTAATTACCCCTTGACTTATCACTCTTTTCGTCTTCAACGTAATCGTTTTACAGCGTATTCGACTATATCCACGTGGCCTCTATTTCTGGTTGATATCCAGATAGCTTGATAGCCTGTGGAGGCGGCGCGGCGGCGGTCGACGCGACGGCGGCGCTTCGTTTCTTACGACATCGTCTTTTACAATTCCAATTGGTTCATTAGCAGATAGTCATGTTTCGTTAATTGCGAAACTTAGGGTTTCTTTTTTAAAGGCGTTTATGTCTTTAGGTTTCCTTAGTTTGAACTTTCTGGATTTCATTGTGTTCTGCAGTCTACAAATTGGTTGTAATCCCCTTTTTCTTTTTCACTTCGAATATTTATATACCTATTTAGTTTATTTTTCTTTGGGTATTAGTTTAGTCACTTTGATTTTAACTTATCTGATTTAAATCTTTACAGGTATGTAATATGAAGTACTTAATTACATATTACTTTCGTAACCGTTTTGCTGGATCTAGATTACATTGCATGGTAAACAAAATTATCTGCCTATGTGGGGATCAAATGAAGAGTTCAGTTGTCCTTCCTAACGATTATCGTGCACTCGAGGGGATTAGCATAGACAAGAACCTCGCTCCGTAACATTGAAGATTGCGGACATACGTATTATAGTACATACATACATATCACTCACGCTTAATCCCGACAATCAGGGTAAACAGAGCAATCGGTGTTGTGCTGCATGAACTCCGGTAAATTACAGCACAACACTGACCACCACGTTTCGCAAGGTATTCGGACAAGATATCAAGCAGCAATTAAGTACGAGGACCCACTTACTGCATGACTCGGTGGAAGTACCATGCCAAGGTGAGAATTGGCGAGCCTTTCGCCCTTTAACACGGCATCTTGTCTTTATCCCTTAGTCGCCTTTTACGACATGCATGGGAAGAGATGCAGTGGGGTCATTCTTTCCTGTACCGGCCCCACACGGTACTACCGGCCCCACACGCTACTACTTTAGCTACAATATGCTTAGATTAAACTAAAAATTCAGTGGATTCAGAAGACCGTTAAAAACGTGTTTAACTAATTTACACGAGATACCATCAGCTCCAGCAGTTTGATATAATTTTCTTAATTTCTAACTGATTGGTGCCACACATGAAGAAAGAGTGAGGAAGATTGTTCGTACCTGTGTGATTTTTTTTTGTAAGGGTATCAATGTCCGTGCATTAGTCTTTTAGAAGGTTAGAAGCTAAGTAAGCCAGTAATAGTATTGATTTTGTTCAGCGGTCCTCCGTTGATTTTACTTAATTTATTTATTGCCGCTGTTAAATCATTTCTACTTTGTTTTGTGACAGAGTCCGTAAATTCTCTTAACGTTTCCCAGCACTTTCGTGGGTTATTGGTGTTTTCAGGAATTTTTTTCTTAAAATACTAAATTTTGTATGTTTTTAGGGTCTTTGTACACATGTTTCTATATATTTTATAGTACTCCCGGAGTTCTAGATCCTGTTCTTGATTTATCCTGAGAGACAGATCCCGGAGTCTAGATAGTGTGTAATCTATCTAGATGTAGTATTCGATTTATTTTGTTATATATAAACTAGTTTTAATTCAAACCCAAGGAAATACTTTCTGGCCAACCGAGTGGTGGACTCCTGGAATAAATTGCCTCAG
>WYDE02202582.1:0-10120 GCA_009867175.2 Adela reaumurella
CTTCTTTGCTAAGCTCTTTCCACTCTTCCTTTGTCAGGGTGTAGTATGTGAAGTCCTGGTTGAGAGAGTCATTCCATATGAAAATAGGCCTCCCTATTTTTCTCATTCCTCTATAAATATCAAAACTTCACTTTTAATCAAATTCACAACAGTATATATTTACACGATGTTTAAATAATATTGTAATCCCAAAAGTCTTTTTTTATCTATGGGTTAGAGAGACAATGAAAGGATGAAGCGTGACCTGAAATTCAGACGACGCCTAAGAGCGTTGACCTTTATTTAGGGGTCACAAAGAAATGCAATGGGTTTCACTAAATTTTATTAACATTTACCACCCAATCACACACTTAAAAATCACTTCGTCTGACCACACTTCACGCACTTATATTTATGTATATAATTAATTTCACATTCCATCGTTGCCCGCGTTGCCTTACCAAACTTACTTTGGAAAGTCCGTCGCTAGGCGACCTGAAAATTGTTGGACAGATGTAAGTTATGTATGCTAGAATGAAATAAGAATCACTTATCCTGATCCAGAATTCCGCTGCTCCGCTTCGCCACACCACCGTGCGCCACGGCCATCTTAGTACAGCATCTTATTGTTTCAGTCAGCCGTCAGTCTTTTAATTTTCCGCTCCAATCGCAAAGTTTAGTTCACGATTCACTTAATCACTAGGTATTTCAACCAAACTTCATGAACACCACACCACAGTTTACTTATATTTCCTATATGCTGTGACCACACCAAGCTTCGATAATGAACACGTTTCATCAAGCGGGGCGTTATTTATAACTAAGAAAAATTTTGAGTGGGGCTTTTTTTATTTAAAATTCGTATTTTTACACTTTACATATTTTGTGACAAGGTGACAACTATTTATTACAGGTTTATCAGTGGCATGTTGACGTGGATGTAATTAATAGTCTCAGTTCTAACACTTGAATTAGTTAAAATATTACATTTTACATCCGGTTTGATTAAATCCATGAAGGAGAACCGACAAGAAACTTCCCATTGTAATTTCATTATGAGTTATGTTCGAATTTAGCAGTCATGTAGATTACTTTGCGGACATGTCACTTGTGATGTCATTTATATATATATTTTTTTTTAACTGACAAGGATTTCTACATCACCTAATGCACCAGTTTTCTGGTACCAGTGATGTCAGCCTATGTTTCATAGCCGCTTCGACCGACCTTCACTCAGTGCGGTGGTACCAACCCGGGAAGGTTAAACCCTACCACCATGTAAGGAGAGGAAAGGGAGTTTAACATGGAATCCGAACCACGACCAGCGTCAACGGTCAAGCGGTCCCCATCCAAGTCTTGACAGCGCTCAGCATTACTTAACTTCGGTAATAGAATACTGAATAATCGCAAACACTGAGCCAACGACGCTGATGTATTAATGCCACGTTTGAAAACTCCCAGGCTGTAAGAATAGTGAAACACACTTGAACTATGTACTTGTACTACTATGTGAATAAACATTTCCTTTCTTTTCTTGAAGGTGGGCAATTCCACACCCTAGCGGCGAGACAAAAAAATACTTTGAAGAGCGATAAGATTCAGTTAGATTCAGATTCAGAGTATAACCGACAGTGGTTGGGCATTCGGGAATCGGAACAAGAGATGCAAATCCTCAGAGCAGCGTCAGAGATGGATGAATACCAATGGACGTTTGAGCCTGAGCGGAACTTTAGGACTTTGCTAACTGTAACATTAATCAAATAATACATTTTTGTTATAATTTAAAACGCCCAATTTTTTTTTAAATAAAAAAATCAAGTTCTTTTCGAGATATGTATTTACAATTAAAAGTTAAGAATTTTTTTTCTAGAATCTAACTATTTAGGATTCCGCATGTCCCGACTTCGGGAAAATTCCACTATATCTGCACTCAGAATAGCATATAGATTCCGAATAAACCCGCCGTTCAAAATCCCATTATATATTCATTATGGCATATAACGAAATTTTTGTAAAAACTGGAGGGCGCATTTCTCATAGGTTTTAAACAAACTTGGTACAAAAATACTTTGGGTTAATATCTCGTTAAGTTCCTATATTAGCAAATCAGCCCATTACTTTAAATATGGCGGCAAATATATTTTTTTTATCATAAATAAAAAAGTTATTTCACGAAGGATATCAACAAACTATATAGGTATAGTCGAATAGAGCTTTCGAGCTCTATAACTTCCAAAAGATTGTTTTTTGTATATCCAACACAAAAGGAACCATTAAGTAAAAAACGTTTTTACTCCTCCCCCCCGCTCTTCATTCGACCCCGCGCGCACCAATCTATCGCCGCAATTTAAATGTACCTTTCCGAATGACTGCTGCCATCGGTGAGTTTTTTAATACCAAAATTTACTTTTAATTTAGAAAAAAAATAAAACAAAAATTGCCTGGTTCTCAGAGTTTACGATAAATAAAGTGTATTAAGTATTGTTTGTACCCCGCACTTTACACATGTGAACAATTAGATTAAAATAAGAATAGGACAGGACTAGCGCCATTTTGTGACGCTGAACTATCAAACTAACTTCACGTCAGTTATACTTCAAACATTTAAGAAAAACAGAAACAGAAAAATTTATTTTTCCCTAAATATTTATTGTAAGAACAATTCTAGAGCTTAAAACTTGTTGATTGTAAGTGTGGAAGTGTCTAATGTTAAGTATTTTAAAGAACTATCAAGAGAACTCATTGTTTTAGCTAAAAGTTATTTGAAAAAGTGAAAATAAAAATCATATTCAGTTGTGTCTTGGTCATCAAGAACAACAAAAGGAGAAATAAAAGACTTGAAATTGTCCTTTCATGCGGAAGTATGAAATTGAAAATATGTATAATGCTTCCCGTGTAAACCCTTGAGGACGAGCAGACCCTACTTTTCCGCGCGGATTCCAGTGAAGTTAGTCAACAACCAATCTTATTTTATAGTAATCTCATAGTACCAGACCACGTGGGCGTTTGGACGACCTCTAATGTGGCTATCCGTAGATTGATACTTATTATAGAGGCGCCACCGTCTCGCGCATACGTACATCTCGTCACGCTCCGGCAGCTTTCTAGTCCGCAACCATCTGCAGGCTGTTAATTGCCCTTAAGAATGTGCAACTAGGCCTACTTACTTACCTACAGGCACTGGTCTGGTAGCTTGCCGCTTGCTTCAATACTGCGATGGCGTATTCGTTTGTTTCAAATACTTGTGAATTCAAGGTAAGCTTTTGATAGAGTGGACTGTCTAAATCGAACGGCCGATTTAGTAATCGTAATTTTATAAGTAAGTACAGTACAGTGACACTAAATTACATACATCTATTTAGTTCAGAACACGATTTACGTTTTATATTTCAACGACATAAGTGCATAAGTGCTTTAAGATCTAATTAGGGGGCACCTGCCCAGGGTTGGTATACTTCCGCTATGTGTAAAACGGTCTAACATCGTTTAGCATAGTGTTCACTCGCTCGCACGGGGGCGATTAGATAGAGAGGTAACTTTGCGAATCATTTTGCCGGTTTACGAGTTTTTCGGTAGAATAACCTCCCGGGCCGGTACTTAAAATAATGACCCAACTGCATCTTTTCCCATGCATGTCGTAAAAGGCCACCAAGGGATAAGGACAAGATGCCGTGCTAAAGGGCGACAGGCTCGCCACCTCTCACCTGGGCACGGTACTTCTACCAAGTCATGCAGTAAGTGAGCTTGATATCTTGTCCGAATACCTTGCGAAATGTGGTGGTCGGTGCTGTGCTGTAATTTATCGGAGTTCTTGCAGCACAACACCGATTGCTCTGCTTACCCCGATTGTCGGGATTCAGCGTGAGTGATATGTATGTATGTATTTATGTACATATTATGATTTAAAAAAATTATGAAATCCAAGAAAAAAATACTCAATGATCTAAGGTTATGCCTCTGGTTATGCTATCCATGTATGTATGTGATAGGTACTATTACGATGATAGTGGTCTGCACTAAAGTCGTAGTAGGCTATGGCACCCATTAAGTTCCTTCAACAATAATCATGCCTGATGCCGCCCACACGATAAGCTCTGGTAAAATTGAAGCAAACTCCCCTTGTGACATGAGCGAGACCACCACCACGCACGGATCACGCACGACCGACACGGGCGTGGGCGAAACAAGAAACAAGCTGGAAACTTGTTTCGAAGCTACAATGCAGGTGTCATTACCATAGCCCTTTTCGCACTTGTATGTCGAGAATAGAACAGATGAAAATTCGAGAAATATTTTTCTTCATTATTTGCGTTCATTGATTTGTTTGTGGAAAGCTAGGTAGATATTATGTCATACAGATAGATACACTGTCGTAACTGTGTCGACTATAGGTTGGGGGCGCAGCGTTGCACTACGCCGCGCCGCCTTCGTCGGAGCTCTTTCCCCTATGTGGGGCGGGCGCAGCCAAGCGCAAGCAACGCCGCCGTCGTCGTAGCTCTTTCCCCATATACGAGGCAGGTGCAGCCTAGCGCTACGCCGCCCCGCCTTCGTCGGAGCTCTTTCCCCTTTGTGGGGCGGGCGCAGCCAAGCGCAAGCAACGCCGCCGTCATCGTAGCTCTTTCACCATATACGAGGCAGGTGCAGCCTAGGGCTACGCCGCGCCGCCTTCGTCGGAGCTTTTTCCCCTATGTGGGGCGGGCGCAGCCAAGCGTAAGCAACGCCGCCGTCGTCGTAGCTCTTTCCCCATATACGAGGCAGGCGCAGCCTAGCGCTACGGCGCGACGCCTTCGTCGTAGTTCTTTCCCCTGAGTGGGGCGGGCGAAAACTAGCGCAACTGCGCAACACCGCCGTAGTCGCCCCATATGTGGGGCGGGCGCAGCCTAGCGCTATTTCGCGCCGCCGTCGTCGTAGCTTTTTCCCCTTTGTAGGCGAAGCGCAGCTTAGCGCTACGCCCGTCGTCGTAGCTCTTTGCCCTATGTGGGGCAGGCGTAGCCTAGCGCTACGCCGTCGTAGCTCTTTCTCACCAAAATGTAATTCGACCACACTTATTCTATACTAGAACCGATATATGTATGTGTGTGTAGGTCCCTCCTTCTTTAAACAAATTTACAAAACCCAGAGACCTACAGCGACACCGTATATGGCTGGTGGAAGCTATTATAGAAGAAAACTCTACTATGATTTTTCTTCTCGATTCTCGTCTCTACATGAGAAATGGTAATGGCACCCTCTCGACCCTGCTTCTTTCTTACATCCAACCACTTACTCACGGCAGACTTGTTAGTATTCTTCTTCTTATTAGTGTAGTGCCATGAGAGGGTCCTGTAACGGTAGCAATTTATGAACTTTATTTTAAATATTTAGTCCCTTTCCACGGACACAATGGTCCCACTATGCTCTCATAATGCGTTTCCATTTCGTTCCAGTCAGGTGAGAATTTAGGAGGGTACTTTGGTTTCGTTTTTCGAGTTATGATTCCTTATTTATTATTATTACAAACGGCTTATCCTTTATCTGGAAGAGCAGTAGGTCTATTACGAGTTCTTTGGAACGCATGTGATCATCGTGCCGTGATTTTGTATGCGAACGCAGTGGTTCATAATTCGTATAATATCCTCAATTTACAAAATATAATATACAATATCCATCCAGTATACGTACATTCAATCAATGAGAACCACACGCGAACACACTGCTCGGGTGGCAAAAACAGTGTGGAACGCACGTCCTACCAACGTACTTTACCCCAAAATACAATTTGAAAACCTTTAAAAGGTAAGTAGGTACGTTAAAGACCACCTGTGTGGCCGGCATGGCATTCGTCGCCACCCTCATAATAAGAGGATTGTACATAGGCGTCGCTAGGTGTACCGCGTACCAAGTGCACGCACAGCATATACCGCGCTTTAAAAAAACGTTGATCTACACGGTTTAGAAAGAAAGATCCCAAAGTATTGTGGTTTGTATACTAAGTATGTATATGAAACAGAAAAATTAATAAAACTTCGAAAAACCAGCCCAGCAGGATTTGAACCTGGATCTCCGGCTATTGCTGCCGGCGCGTTTACCAACTTCGCTATAAGACTAACTGAACCACTCATCGAAATCCATGAATGGAATTCATGTAGGTGTTTAACGCGATCTCCGCTCTAATAATTTATCGAGTTTTATGAATTTTTCTGTTTCATATATAGGTATATTGTATAAGCAACGTGCATGCTTAGCACGAAAAAAAAAAATAGAAAATTTTGTGGTTGACTTCGTATCACCGAGCAAGTCATCAGCACAACGAAAATGAAGACACGACTACACTGGATGTCCTTTTTGAAAGTCAACTAGCCAGACAAATCGATCTGTGGGCGGGGCTTCACTATCCTCAGTCATACCTCTACTTACGAGTAGCTATGTAACTATCTAACTCACTATTAAGTCAGCCAGAATGTAGCCTCCTGCCTGTGCGACACATAAAACTAAGAGGTAGCCGTTCTCATGCTTGTGGGGTTTCATTCGAGGTTTCATTTCAAATCATAGTCACCAAGAAGGTAAGGAGTTTGTGGTATTTCGGCCCACTAACCAATTACAGACTTTTTAATATGGAAGTGATCTTGGAATTGGAATTTATAATTCTTAAAATGGTGTTAATTTGAAACACGTTAGATGCACGCCAGTCTTGTAGTAACTAACAGGCTTCGCGATAGTCGCGATTGCCGTTAAAAAATTATCGAAGTTTCCGGCCAGTTCTTCCAGGAAGTTTAAAATTGGTACGTACATACGTAATATCAATTGAGGGAATTGAGGGAAGTGCTGATATGGCACCACCTACATAACTCACCAAGGTGTTTAGGCTGACATCACTGGTACCAGAAGAACTGGTCCAACTCCTCCTACAGCTCTGCTAAGATATGGGTTCATGAAGTGTGTTCTACGGGCTGTTCACGGCGAATGCTCTGAGGAACTGACTGAAGCGTTTCCGTCGTCATCGTTTCCTAAAGTGCGGACTAAGAGCTCCAGCATTTATTTTATCTTCCGTACTACAAAACTCTGTAATTCGATTCCTATCGAAGCTATTCTATTGTGTAGTTCTTCTTTTCTTCTTCTTTTGCAGCCATTTTATTCGCCCCACTGCTGGGTACAGGCCATTCTCATTTACATGATATGAGAGGATTTTAGTTCAGCAGTTCATGACTTGGAAACCTTCAAGAGAAGGGTAAAAAGTCACATGCCACGTCAGAGCGGTATTCGCAGCCCCCGTTTGAAACTGAATGCTTTTGTGTCGTCGTGTAAAAATCGCTTAGCAGATGCAAGTCGATCGATTTAAACATTGCTGGGCGTATCAACGAATAGTCCATTCTTCTTTGATGTCAGGTTTCTGAGAACCCTTAAGAGGGTACATTTTATAATTAAAACACCGAGTGTAGGTAGGTATTTGCCGTCGCATGAGTCAATATAAATAAAAAAACTTGATGAAATATAAGAACATGAGTAAAAGTTGTGCTGGTGGAGGATGGTGTGGCAAAAAAAATCTAGATATCTTTCGAAATGGGTTGGAAATATGTTCTCTTTTTGTATGGTCCAAAATTAAAAGTGCAGTCTCTTAAGGGGATGCTGCATGGCGGCCTCAACTCAGCGAAAAGTATGCCTATTTCATCTAACGCTCTTACAAAAGAGGGAGATAAAGATGGAGAACAGAGTTTGCCTCTTAGTTAATTGTGACAAACCCTGAGAAGTTATTCAGGAAATTCTTTTTTGTTTGAATTGCAAATGAAATATTCTAGGTATCTATAGTATTGCATTTCTCAAATTTGGTTTCTAGTGTAGAGATATTTAATTCACAAGTTACATGAAATATGCGAACTTTATAGCTTCATAATTCTTACAGTAAACACATTTTAAATTTTCCAACTATATAGGAACATAGTAATTGGTCTTGTAAACCCAAATTGATTTAGATTTTGTATCAATTTCACAAAATGAGGGTGTGAGAAACTAGGGCTTTTTGTATGGAGTGCGAGTGATGCAGCATCCTCTTAAGTGAACCTCGCTGTTGAAACAGTAATTTTTTTACTTCGCTCGATAGAAAATAAAACGAGGCATCCCTCGAAGAGATTACCTCCGGCATTAAGTCCGCCTTCTGCTAAGCAGAAAAGTGTACATTTTATTTTTTTATTTTATTATTGCGGCAATATCTATTGTATAAATAGAAAGGATAAACGTATTTTTTTATAATTTTTCTCCAAATGCGTTTTATATTCTTTCGTGACATGCGATTAGAAAATTCCATAATTTTTTTTTCTACTAATAAAAATTATAAGTTTTTTCGTAGAATTCGCGCGCGGCAAGATAGTCGTGGGTGCCATCCATCCCCCTCTGTAAATATTAAACACCGCGCTCTATCTCTGTCTCATCGCTGAGGCTATATGCGTCTGTGTGGTGTGACTTCATTCCTGGGATGTACAGCCTTAAGCTTATGTATAATGCCGACAGATAACTTCCCTCAAACTCTCGTTCAAAAATCCAACAAGCGCAAAACGTCACACCTTCATCCACGTCCGTGTCTAGTAGTGACACATGTCTACGTGGCGCGCCTCTCCACATTGTACGGTTGAAGAGTTAATGTTACTTTTGACAAATTACGCGCTGTGCCAACTCAGATACGAGCAGAAAACTCGTGTGTATGAATTTCGTTGCCCTAGTTCCGTTTAGTTGGCGGAATAGGAATTTAGTGAATAACTAAGAAGCGTTACATTTTTAAAAGCTGTCCACTTTTGCAATTTTATGTGGTAATAATTTATATAAGCATAAAATTGTTCAGTTTAAGTTTTTCCGTATTTCGAAATCTAGCTTAAAATCCAAAATTACTAAGCGAAGGAAGCACAGCGAAAACCCCTACGAAGGTTTTCTAGTATATATAGATTGACGCAAAGTATTTACCTGGGGCAATAAGTCCGCCTGTTAAGCAGAATAGTTTATGTACTTATTTATTAAATTATTATTATGTGGTACATACATTCCCTATTTTAGTTTTGTTTTAAACTTTCATCCCATAAATGCTTCGTGTCCCACCGCTGAGCTGTACCGGTGCAATTGTATTCATGTAATGAAATTGTGCAATTACACACTTACACACTTCACTAAGTGAAAAAAGATATATTCATGGGCATGGTCTTTTCTAGTAGCATGGACCAAACCCGTATCTTTGCGAGGGAAACAGAACTGCTTACTACTAACTGGTTTTTCGTTAGTATTCATTCTACACAAGATAGAATCTATGAAAGCTGAGAGTCAATTCCTTAACGGTGCAAAAAAATTATCGTAATTCAAAGACCACATGAAATTATAATGAATACTTTAAATAAATAAATTTAATGGTATGTTTACATTCGTAATGCTCGAATTACTAAAATTAATATATTTCAAAAGAAGAGCAAAAATTATAACGAAATCAAATACGATCAGTATTAAAACGTGCCATCTTCCAAGAAATGAAACTGACGAAATTTAATCACGATTCATGACAGGCTCGGCCTACGACCTCGTAACTCACTTTTATCAGAGCGATAAACTCTGGCCTCCTCCTCGAAATATTTCCAATAAACGTCCGTGTAATTCCCGGAGCCAAGTGTCAATCGGAAACGGGAAATTTTGATAGCTTGACCGTTACAGCGGGGTTGCCTCTCGCACCCGTAGCACCGTGTCTCGTATACATCCAACCGCTCGTTAAGAGCGCTCTGAGCAGTTTTCGAAGGGTCTAATTGAGTGGAGACGGATGTGAAGCTCATATTGCCGAAACGAATTTAATTGAGGATGCATTAGGTGTGTCTAATGCCTGTAAAAGCTTCCAAATTTTAATTTAATGGGTGTTGTTCACGCCAAATGAACATATCACGAGGTGCAGTGACGTTCCCAGTATGAATATTTTTCAGACGTACCTACTCAACTAAAAATTAACTAAAAGTTAGTTTAGCACATATATTAGGGAAAAAAACAAGTCCATCTGGCTCCCCGGCCAGCACTAAGTAATATTTATTTAAATTCATGTTATTCTGATGAAGTGTGGGGCCGGTACTTAAAAGAATGACCCCACTGCATCTCTTCCCATGTGTGTCGTAAAAGGCGACTAAGGGATAAGGACAAGATGCCG
>WYDE02202593.1:0-10119 GCA_009867175.2 Adela reaumurella
CTTAGTCGCCTTTTATGACATGCATGGGAAGAGATGCAGTGGGGTCATTCTTTTAAGTACCGGCCCCACACGGTACTTAGTGTATTTATTAACCGACTTGGTGTATTTATTCTATAGCCTTTTGCTCTAATAATATGTGATGCTGATGGATGACAGAGCAATGAATGAATGAATGATGACTCCTCAGAACGGTTACCTAGACTAGAGTTTAGTTCAAGGATGTACTTAGTCGCTTTAGATTGTGCAGCTGTCACAGTATATATAATAGATACTAAAGACTACAATTTCACAGCTCTTGCTCAATATTATCTTTTATTATTCCTATATTGTTACACGTACACAATTCATCATTATCATCATAGTATCAATATTCTAGAAGGACGTCACACGACTTACACAATATTACATAGCAGTGTTGTAATACCTAATTCTCTCTTGATATATAAATGCGTTCTCGAAATATTAAAACATTACGTACGCATCCACCGACCGGTAAAGACGAAAAGAAATAAGAACAATGGAGTTCTCTCAAAAAGTTATCCTGATTACTGGAGCGAGTGCTGGTATCGGAGCTGCTGCGGCTGTAGAGTTCGCAAAACTATCTGCGAACCTCGCGCTCGTGGGACGCAACCAAGCCAACCTCAATGAAGTCGCAAAAACTTGCGAGAAATATAAAGTAACAGTTCTCCCTATCATAGCTGACATCTCGAATGAGAAGGATGTGGAAAGAATGGTGCAACAGACCATTGATAAATTCGGAAGAATTGACGTTCTCGTCAACAATGCAGGATTCGCAAACACAGCGGGCGTTCTCGACGGATTGGGACCTTACGACAGTGTCATGGCCACAAATATCCGTGGAGTGTACCAGCTGACCGGTCTGGCCGCCCCACATCTTATTAAGACGAAAGGCAATATAATAAATATATCTAGTGGCGCGTCTATCGTTCCTGATCCCGCTACCATACCGTACCGCTTGTCTAAGGCTGCGCTAGACATGTTCACTAAGTGTGTCGCCCTCGAGCTGGCGCCGCACGGCGTCAGAGTGAACTCGCTGAACCCGGGAGTGACCAAGACCAGCTTCCTCAATGCCATGGGAATGCCACCGCAGGATTCGGAAAAACAATACGACGTTATGGGTGCAGGTGTTCCGTTGCAGCGGGTTTCCGACGCGAGCGAGATGGCCGACATGATCGTGTACATGGCGGGACACAAGGCTAGAGGCATGACGGGCTCCATCGTATCTATCGACAATGGTTACTTGCTGGTAGGCCCTAATTTTCACAAGAAAGAATAAAAATCAGTTTCTTAGAGAAATAACGTCGATTCTTCTTATAAACTTTGCTGTCAAAATACTGTGAACACATCTGTGTATACACAATGTGTATACTTTCTGTGCCATTATATTCAAATCAGGTATAGCGCAGCATAGCCCCGGGTCTGGAACATTTAAGTGACAGGTCTCTTTGCATATTGGTGAGATTATTATAATGAAAAATTATAAATACTTTGATACCTGTGGGATGTGTGGAGCCTTGTTTCTTTTATTGAGATGTAATTTTTTCTCGATTTGTATGTTTTGTAATATGTATGAGTGATGTAATTTATGCGACTTTTGCCCGAAAATCAAATTATTATTATTTAATTTGTAACATATTTATTCTTATACTTAACATAAACTACACTAACATAAAAAATAAAGTTTTCATTAAAATTATTGTCTTTTATTAAAATAATTACAGGCACAAAATTTTACTGCAAACTCAAAGCAAATGACGTCTAAAATAAAATAAAATCGATTGGCGCAGTGAGGATGTGCGGAATGCCTAAATAAACAAGTGAATAAATGAACACTTTTCTGCTTGTAAAAGCGGTCTTATTGCCGGATGCATTTACTTCCAGTCAATCTTTATACATTACAACACTTGCATATTATTAATCAAATCAAATATCTTTATTGCACTCATAAAATATGTACAACAGGCAATACCTGACTCCAACAAAGGGTTTTCTTCCAGTAGGACTCGGTATTTACACAGTGGTTATGGAGTGGCAGAGAGAACATTGAAGTGGTGCGTTTAAATCTAATTACAATTTACATATTTAATTAAAATAATTTAACAAATAAAAATACATGTTTATAATTTAAATATTAAAAATAATAAATAGTTTAAAATACCATTATTAGTGTGTTTTGAGTAATTTTTCCAACATGGAAACACTTTGTACACAATATGGTAGGTCCACTATACATACGCATTGGGTGCACAATATTTACTTCCAAGCCGGTTGGTCAACGTGGAAGTGTATGACTAAAATCCTCTCATATCATATAAATGAGAGAGGCCTGTACCCAGCAGTGGGGCGAATAAAATGGCTGCAAAAGAGGCGTTATAAAGTCTAGTTTCCTATTATAATATCCTCGAATTTCCCATAGAAAAAACCTGGCACTGACTACTTCTTTACTTGGGACCTTCGCCGAAACTACAAAAGGAAACTAGGACTTATCAAGCTTGCTTAGATTTCTATTTCTAATTAAAGTTCGGGTTCCCTCGTTTTATCCTTCTCACTCTATAAACCGATGGGATTCTAATTTGAGCTGTAGTGAACCGGGTGCGTGTCGCTAGACGCTACTATACGAGTATGCTGGTACTCACCAGCGTAACTTTATGTACTACAGGCGGTGATTCAGAAGGTTACATCGGACAACTTTTCTCTCTTCCATTTTTTAATATCCTGACAAAACCCATTTCAAATATTTACAAAATGTCATATTTACAAACTTTGTCAGTACTTTTGGCAGCTTTAGAGTAAAGGGATGCATTCACTGCCTCACTGCCTACTACAATTGAACCTATGGAGAAAGGCCAGGGGGTCTACCGTGCTGTTATCACATGAGCGAGTGAAGAGACATCGCCTCGATTTCAAACAATCATGCTGGCGGTGTTGAGTGATATCGAGTGCGTTAACGCATAAGATTGGCTGAAATCTCTTCACTCACTCGAGTGATATTACGCCGGTAGTAGGCCAGGTCGGAATCGTTTCGAACAACTCCTCAGAGCATTCGCCGTCGAACAGCCGTTAGAATACACTTAGTGAACCAGTGTCTCTGCGTAGTTGCAAGTCCACCTCGTGAAAATACTTGTAAATAACATTAATAGCTTCTAGAAACGCATTGCTTTTAGAAATCGTTCCTATATCTTACAGCGGAAATAAGGAACGGCCTTTCAGAGAGTGTGTTCCGTACCACCTATAACCTGGGGATCTTCAGAAGGCGTGTCAGTAAATTAGACAACGACCTTTTTGTCCGCCTTAAAGCTGGCATGGCTCCTATCTGAGCGTGGTTTCTCGAGGAGTGGTGTCATTGGCTGTGTCTGACCTTCTATCGAAAGTCTGGGCACCTATGCCAATACATATTTAAAAAAAAATTATATAAAAAACAAGCAGAATGAATTTATTGGTGTTATTTTTATCAGTACTGAGTTGTTATTAACAGCTATCCAGCGGGGGAACGCGGCTGGGGTAATGGGCTCACTCCGGTGCCACGAAAGCAGGATGGAGGAAGTACACAACATTTTGTAGGTTTGTGTGAGATTAGTTTATTCTTTTAAGTTTAGTTTATTGGTTTAGGGTGTATTTGTTATAGGTTAAATTTATTTTGAGGTCCATTTTAATATGTGTTGTAATTATGGAAGTTTAGTTTATAATTTTATTTATAAATGTATCAACATATAAGTCTTAAGCGTGAGAACACAAATTTCCACCTATCTGATAAAGATATCGACACAATGACCAAGCAAGGTCGCCGGTAACCTTTGCACATTAATATTATCTCCAGACCTGTGTATGACGTGGAACAAATATACATATGAAATATACAAATGTAACATAATAAATCGGTCTGAGGTTTCTTAACAATTTCGAAGTAGACGAAGAAGTAGAAGTAACAATCGGAGAATGTTAGTAAGTATGTCATAATGTTAGTGCTATCAGGCAGTCCTCTCTAAATTGTCTTCTGAAATTATAACGGATTCCCGATTGCTACCATTTTCTAGCTTACAAACACACAACTCTTTTATTTTGATTATTCTACTCATCGTATACAGCTCATAAATGTATTACGGATTTGAAATTGGGATACTTAGAGGGGTATTTTATTTAAATAAATTAATTTAAGTTTAGTGCCGAATTATTTAATTTATTTATTTATATTTATTAAGAAAATCTACAACTATTACACATTAACTTAATTCTAAGAAAAATATATAATTATAAATAGCCAATTATCGATTTCCCTTGAAAAGTTAATAAATAATCTAATAAACAGATTTAATTTATATACATATGTATCGCATAACCAGACGTACAATAAAGAAAGAAAAAAGACAAAAATCGCAATAGTAACCTATGGGTGAGGGTGAGGTGCTTGTGTGTGTGTGAGGGTGTGTGTGTGTGTGAGGGTGAGAGGGTGTGTGAGGGTGTGTGAAAGGGTGTGTGTGCGTGTCTATGTGGGGTGTGAGGGTGTGGGTGAAGGTGTGTATGTGATGTAATTTTGAAAATGTATATATTCCCGCTAATTTCTGTATTCTAATAATTGCTTTTCAATACCCTTTTTAATTTTTGATTTTGAACCTATGAAGGGATCAATTTTGTGAAAACTATTATTATATGTGTTAACTTTAAAAAAATATTATTGTGTATATTAAAAAAATATATTTATTGTGTAGTCAATGAAGTAAATAAAATATATTATATCTTGGTTATTAGGGCAACAGTGTTGTCATAGTTACTACATAATACACTTTTGCAATACAAATCACGTGTAAAATATTATTTGGGTAATCGAACTTAGTAATGTGTTTTTATGTGTTTAGGACTAAAATGATATCAATCATAGTGATAATTTGGGTGATAATATTCTTAATACTTATCCTATCGGTGGTAGATCAAATGAGCAATATATCAATATATCGAAAGTCTAATGATAACAAATACTGAAAACGATATAAAAGGGTTCTAAGGAAAATTCTAATCATTACAAGCTCATTTATCAATATTTAAGGACGAAAAAAAGTAAGCCTAATATAAAAAAATATCTAAAAATGGAATTCTCTGACAAAGTTGTATTAATTACTGGCGCAAGTGCTGGAATCGGAGCTGCTACGGCATTAGAGTTCGCCAAATTGTCCGCTAATTTGGCGCTGGTGGGCCGCAACCAAGCTAACCTCGAGAAAGTCGTTAAAGCCTGTGAGCAACGCAACGTTAAAGTTCTTCCTATCATAGCTGACGTTTCCAACGAGAAAGACGTTGAGAGGATCGTGCAAGAGACCACCGAGAAATTCGGTAGACTGGATATCCTCGTCAACAATGCAGGATTTGGCAACATAGCGGGAGTTCTCGACGGATTGAAACCTTACGACTGTGTAATGTCCACAAATGTCAGAGGAGTATACCAGCTGACCGGCTTGGCTGCTCCACATATAATTAAGACGAAAGGAAACATCGTAAATGTATCTAGTGTTGTGTCCCAATCACCAGTAGCAAATATGATTCCATACCGTCTGTCTAAAGCGGCGCTAGACATGTTCACTAAGTGTGTCGCCCTAGAACTTGCACCGTTCGGTGTTAGAGTGAACTCGGTAAATCCCGGAGTGACCAAGACGTCATTTTTGGGACCTTTGGGAATGAACGAGCAACAAGCAGAGGAACTATACGATAATATGACGCAACGTACCCCTCTACAACGAGCGTCCGACGCGAGCGAGATGGCCGACATGATCGTGTACCTCGCAGGAGACAAAGCCAGAGGCATGACCGGTTCCATCGTGTGTGTCGACAATGGCTACTTACTGGTTGGCCCAAATTTTGGTCCCAAAAAATAAAATGGATAGGTGAATATATGTGGAAATAATCTTTATTTGTTTAATTTATAATAATATGAGTAAATAAAAATTATGAATTTACCTACCTAATCAGTTTTGTTTCTCTTATATTTCGCAAAAATAAACTGTGGCTATCTATTTTTATAGAGGCGTATGACCAGCAGTGGGCGGTTAAACGCTGATGATGATGATGATGATGATGATCTATTTTTACCCGACTAGGTAAAGGGGAGTCGTAAAGTTTTTGGGTGTAATTTGAGTGTGTATGAGGGTGTGTGAGGGTGTGTTATGGAGGGTGTGTGTATGTGTGGGGATGGGGGTGTGTGTTTTTATGTGTTTCTGTATAATGTGCCCCGTAGCTTGATAACGGCTAAATCTATTTCGGTGATAATAGTGTCAATCTTTTTGTCTGAGCCGGGAAGCAAACACCGCACATATACATTTATGAAAAATTACGCAATATACTTAGGTGTTATAAATATAATACATACATACATACATAACGTCACGTCTGTTTCCCAGTGGGGTAGGCAGAGACAACGGATCTTCAAGTGCTACGATCCTGACACACCACTGCCGCTTCTTCCACTCTCTTAATATGCTCGTCGGTTACGGGTACTGCGTACTTGCCCCTTTTTAAGAAACTGCAACGGCAACGTGGGCAACGTTATGCCGCTTTGACACATAAATATAATCAAATTAATAATAATATTTATTAGTAGAATAGAGTGAATAATATATGGCGGGAAAGAGCACCGGGACTTATGGCAGGGGCTAATTTAAAAATGTAAATCATAGTCGTGTTTCAGTTTTTGTAAACTTTAATAGTTTATACGTTATGTACTAAAAGTGTTGATGAGAAAAGGAAAAACTAAGATTATTTTAACCACCGGATTATCCACACTTTAAATATAAGTCATGTATTTTCTATTGAAATTGACATGGATGGCTACATCACCTAATGCACCAGTTTCCTGGTACCAGTGATGACAGCCTAAACACCTTGGTGAATTATGTAGGTAGGTGCCATACCAGCACTTCCCTCAATTCTAGCCGGCCGGAAAACGCGAACTATATATCATAGCCACTTCGGCCGACCTTCATTCAGTGCGGTGGTACCAACCCGGGCGGGTGTAACCCTACCACCATGTAAGGTGAGGGAAGGGACCTACAGTTTAACGTGGAATCCCAACTACGACCAGCATCAACGGTTAAGCGGTCACCCATCCAAGTCCTGGCCGCGCTCAGCATTACTTAACTTCGGAAATCAAATACCAAATATCGCAAACACTGACCCAACGACGCTGATGCGAGCGAGCTGAATAGCGAGCTACTGACACATAGGATGAACCGACAAAATATCAGCCCGATCGGCTAAACCGTTTAGGAGTAGACGTTGAACATTTTCCACCGAAGTTTCTTGCCAGTTCTTCTAGGAAGTTTATAATTTGTGTTAGGTGAGATATTGACGTATAGAATGAATCTGCAAAATTTCAGCCCGATCGGCTGAACCTTTTAGAAAACAATTACAGCGAAGTTTCTTGCCAGTTTTTCTATTAAGTTGAAAATTGGTGTGTGGCGAGCTATTGGACATACGGAATGAACCTACAAAATTTCAGCCCCTTGTCGAACCGTTTAGGAGGAGTTGCGCGGACAAACAAACAAACAGACTGACAGATGTCAAAAGTGTGTTGACCCTAGTCGAGTAGTAGGCTTCTCTTCGCTCAGCCAATGGCACGCGGCACAATGCGGAGATCTACTTCAATTCCCCTGAGGTTCCGAACTTCAAGAGTAGGGTCTTCAAGTGATCAAGCATCTGTTGAGTAGGCGTGTTGCTCGACCACCACGCGCCGTTTTCAGCTCCGAAGATGCTGCCAGTTGTGCTGGAGTCAAAAGCAGACCAACCTTAAAAAAAAGACTTAAGAGGCTACATTTTAAAATTATATCCCATACAAAAATGTCGCAGAACTGCTCTTAGCAGAAACCTGTTTTCTACAGCAAAACATAATAATATCTGATTTAGATTTTTCTTTCTTTCATTGATTTATAGATCCTAATAGCTAGGCTTCTATGTTTTAAAAGTTAGGTTTTACTATTAGGAACCGATTTTAAGCACTTTCATTTTGATAAATTTTAGGTAAATCTCATGCATATTCAGAATTTAATATTTCAATTAATAAAAAAAAACTTTGATGAAATTTAAAACCACGGGCACTCGGGTCCTGCACGGAGCTGCGCACTTCTTCTCTGCCAGAAACCATGACATGCTTAATTTAACATACAGAAGAAAAAACATCATCACATCTTGACCAATTTTTTATGGGAAGAACCACGATTGAAGAATCACTTTTCTAACAATAAAAATAAAATTAAAATCGGTTAATAATTGGCGAAAATGTCGCGTAGAAAACACAAAAAAAATACACACGAAATGAAAACCACCTCCTTTTTTGAAGTCGGTTCAAAATATTGTGTAATGTTATATTCATTTATATTAACTATTATCTACATAAAACACAGGCTGTGCATGTAGCGATCGATATAAACGATATATTTTTTCTTTTATACACTGTGTAGAATAAATAGGTAGGTACTAATACCCAAATAAAATTACCGTGTGGGGCCGGTACTTAAAACACCACTGCATCTCATCCCATGCATATCGTAAAAGACGACCAAGGGATAAAGACAAGATGCCGTGCTAAAGGGCGAGAGGCTCGCCACGTCTCACCTTGGCACGGTACTTCCACCAAGTCATGCAGTAGGTGGGTGTTCGTGCCTTACATGCTGCTTGATATCTTGTCCGAATACCTTCCGAAATGTGGTGGTCTGTTTTCTGCTGTAATTTACCGGAGTTCTTGCAGTACAACACCGACTGCTCTGCTTACCCCGATTTTCGGGATTCAGCTTGAGTGATATGTATTATGTATGCAATATGTTTATGTAATACCTAACAGGGGGTGAGTCTGTACATGAAACTGAACAACTTTTGTACTACGAATTTTGCAATTGTGCAAAAAAAATATTATGTTGCTCCTCACAAATTTTTAAATACCAAATACTCAAAATGTGCTAAGAAATAAAAAAAAACATAAATATTTTTTTATGAAAAGCTGCTCAGTATACAGAATCATCCCCTTTAAAGATGTCTAACCGAAAGCGTAACACTCGGAAAATTCGACGACCGGATCCATCGAAACTAATATTATTATGATAAAATTTAATGTGTTGATATAATTACCTATTAATACGACGTGTAATGTTTGTGTGTCACAACACTATTAGCAAGTCGTATCGTGGTGGTATCGTGGGTCCGCGGTGTACGAAAGTTGGATGGCTAATATTTTTCCCTATTTTATAGTCTGATAAACTCATCCATTGTGCAGCCAAGCAAAACTGTATCATGCAAACTGTTCTATTTTTGTAATTGCTCGCAGCAGACGTCGCTCTGTTAAATCTGGTTACGGATTTAAAATTCTCGACGAAATGAAATTTGGGCAAACGCGCCGATATGGCGCGGCAACCCCACGCTTGCATACGTCGCTATTTGCATCCTTCCATAACTTGCCACAACAGCTGCACTCTACTTTCCATGGCGGACGAACAGGCGTGGATCTGAGGTGGAAATTTTCAAAAGAGTGTCCTATCTCCAGGAAATTATAAAAAATAAAACAGCAAGCCAAAAACATCAGTTACGATGTCTTTAAAAGTACCAAATATACGAAGCAACCTTATAACATTTATTTCCAATAAAAACAGCGTTATTTATTCATATTTCATACTTGTATTTACACCACCCTATACTATCCTTAATATAAATATAGCACGTTTTCCAGAATATAAAGAATTATTTTTACTTTAGAATTTGTGCTACAAGGCTGGTAGTACAATTCTTTTGAAAGAAAATGCAGCAAAGAAACCCAATTCCAAGCTAGTTGGTCATCGTGGAAGTGCATGAGCAAATCTCTTGTATCATGGAAGCCTGTGGCTATCAAGGAAAATAACAAAACATCAGTGGAAGAAGAATTAAAAGAAAACAATTTTTTTTTCTTATTATTGGTTCCATTCATCTTTCTCAGCTGTACATGCCGAGAATTTTTAGGCTTATTATAATATCATATTATATTATACGATAATATAATATGATATTAGAATGAATATATGTACTCGTATAATAAGTTTCAATACACATTATATCTTAGATAAAAAAAAAACAAATATTAAATATATATAAATT